>NGKH01000023.1:339442-407643 GCA_002162575.1 Sclerotinia glacialis
TATATAATTTATAAATAATATATTATCAAAATATCTTGATATATATTATATATATTATTTGAATAATATTTTGATATATTCAATTAATGAAAACCAATATATCAAAAATATCAATAATATCCTAAAATACCTAACAAATTCAGATTTGTTTTGCAAATTTAGCAAATACAAATTCTATATTACAAAAACGGAATTCCTAGGATTTACAATATCAAACCAAAGATTCAAAATGAATAAAGATAAAGTTAAAATAATACTTAAATAAAAACAATTAATCAATATAAAAGAAATACAATCTTTTTTAAGATTTATCAATTTTTATTAATGATTCATATAAAAGTATTCGATAATTATTGTTTATCTAATTGATCTTACCAAAAAAGATCAAGGAACATTCGATTGGATTACTAAAACAATAAAATCATTCGAAACACTCAAACAAATAATGGCCAAAGAACCAATACTGCTTATATTCGATCCAGAAAAGAAGATCTTTATCGAAATAGACTCCTCAAACTTTGCTATTGGTATTATACTCAATCAATCAAACAAAGATGAGAAATAACAATCAATTATATTCTATTCCCGAAAACTATTATTAACAAAATTAAATTATGAGATTTACAACAAAGAACTCTTAACAATAATCGAAGCATTCAGAGAATAGAAAGTGTATCTGAAAGGGTCCAAATACATAATACAAGTATTTATAAATTACAAGAATTTAATCTATTTCATTATTATAAAACAACTCAACAAATAATAGGTCAAATAATCAGAAACTATAGCTGTATACAATTTCAGAATTTCATATATTAAAAAAACAGAAAATGCTAAAGCAAACATTCTAAACCAAAAACCAGAATATCAAGAAAATAAGAATTACAAATCCTATATAATATTTAAAGAACAAAATAATTCTTTAGTTTATAATACATTACAACTTGCAACTATATATAAATTAAAGAACGAATATCTTCGCATTTTAATCCAAAAACATTATAAAACCAATATAATAATTATATATATTCTAAAGAAACTAAAACCAGGATTCATACTTAAAGATAAAATGATCTATTTCTATAAAAAGATATATATTCTTAATCATCTAATAAAGACTTTTATAATAAAACAATATAGATTGCCAATATATAATTATCAAAGAATTGTAAGAATATTTGCAAAACTCAAAGAAATTAATTACTTCTTATAAATGAAAAAGATAATTAAAGAAATTATTAGGAATTGTAATATCTATATTCGAAATAAATCATTACGATATACTTTATATAATAAATTCCAAATATTAAACATACTTTTTCAATTATAGAAATCTATTATCTAGGATTTTATAATCAAACTATTATTTTCCAAAGATTTTACTATAGAAATTGAATATAACTCTATATTTATTATAATAAAAAGATTAATGAAATTTATATATATAATACTATTCAAAGAATTATAAAATATTGAACAATTAACTTTTGTATTCTTCAAAAATATAATTAATATATACAAAATATTAGATCAAATAATTTCAGATAAAAACAAACTTTTTATTTTAAAGCTCTGAATTATATTTATAGGATTATTAAAAATAACAAAAAAGTTATCTATTTCCTTTCATTCACAAACAAATAATCAAACAAAAAGAATCAATCAAACAATAAAAACATACTTTAGATATTATATCAATTATCAACAAAACAATTAAATAAAGTTATTATCTATAACTCAATTTATATATAATACATCAGAAACAGAAACTACAAAGATTATATCAATATATATTAACTTCGGTTTTAATCTTAAAGCATATATAATTCCGATATTACAAAAAGCAAATGCCAAATCAATCATTACTAAAGTTGAACAACTTAAAGATCTTCAAAAACAATTATCTCTTGATTTAAAATTCATATCCTTATATACAATAATCTATTACAATAAAAAGTATAATATAAAATCAATACTAAAAGAGGAGAATAAAGTTTATTTGCTACAATACAATATCGATATAAAAAGATCAAACAATAAACTAGATTATAAGAAACTAGGATTATTCAAGATTGACAAAGTAATAAATTCCATCAATTATCGATTGAAATTACCTAACATTATAAGTATCCATTCAACATTCCATATATCCTTGTTCGAATCAATACCACCAAAAACGCCGAATATATTATTCACCGAAATCGAACCAATCAATCTAAAAGCCATATATGATATCGAGATAATATTAGATTGTAAATACATCAAAGGCAAAATCAAATATTTGATCAAATGGTTGGAATACTTATATTCAGAAAATACATAGGAATTTAAGAAAGATCTCAGTTGCTCTAAGAAGTTATAGGCATTCTATCTGAAGTACCCACATCTGCCAATAAAGCCTCAAATTCCGCGTCGGACATCGGCGATAGCGAATAATCGAAGAAATCGAAAGAAAAAGGATTGTTAAGAATAATTGCTATAATCATTGCATTTGTTTTCTCTTTCTCAATATATTCATTTTTCAATTTCTCTTTTTCAATTTCGAAAATTTCCAGAATATCAATAATATACAAATTAGATTGAAGTATCTTTTTAGCCTTTATATAAAACTTATCTTATTGTTTCTATAAACAAAGGATTTTAATTATAATCTTCTTTTCCTTTCAATAAAACTACAATTCCTTTAAAGAAACTTTGGATTATATTGAAATAATATAACCGAAAACATTGTAATTATTATTATCAAATACCTTTGAATATTCATTACAATAATCAAAACCCGGAAAGATATAATACTCTAATTTCTTATCCAAACAATGATTATATATAAATAATATAATAATATCCTTTTCTTTAGTACAAGAATAAATGTTCTAACGATTAATAACGGATTTTGAGGAACGAACAACAAGCATAATGAAGAAAATACAATATCCATTTAAACCTAAAACTAAATAAGGAAACCACATTATATAAACATTTAAAATAAACACTAATCTAAAGAGAAGATAATATTACAACGGATAACAATAGGTCATATAACAAATGTTATCTGATTCAGAAATCCCATTGATCCCATTAATCGTAATATAATAAAACAAATGGGATCCCATTACTCCTATTGGAAACCAATTGGTAAAAACAATAAAACAAAAATATAAAGATCTATATAAAAAAGATAGGATTCTATTATAATGTAAAACTTTATACTCAAGAACAATCATTACTTTTATAATATAATTATAAGAATAGCAAATCAATTACTATACTATCTTATCAATCATCTACTTGAAGTTTAGTCTAAACCTACCTTGCATTCAGAACTCTATAGCCATTTCTGTGTGGCCAAGAGGCTGTCCCCGTAACATCTACCCAAACTCAATTACCAACAATATAGTTATATATATTACAATTGCTATTATTTATACTTTTAATACATTCACTACAATAAGCATTATTAGAAAGTACTCGATATTTTAAATTCTTTTCAAAATAACAATTGTATTTGAATAATATAATTACCCCTTTCTTTTTGGATCGAAAATAAATATTCTTACAATTATTCGCGGATTTTTCGGAACGAATAATAAATATAATAAAGGAAAAGAAATCATTACTATACCCAAACTCGAGAAAATATAATATATATAAACATTTAAAGTAAATGCTAAATTAAAAAGAGAATAGTATTACAATCAATCCTAACAACTATTAAGATGATTAAGTTTATAATCATATGATTCAATATTGCCCCACCTAGAATCATTCAATTACAGGCAATGGGATATAATGGGAGACAATAGGATATATAATATAAAAGTCTATATAATCAAAATGGATTTCCTTTGTATAAAGTTTCGTGTTCAAAATTAATCATTTAGTATACTTTACTATTAATTACAAATAGTATATCATTATTGTTATTATTTAAATCCCTACTTAACATCTAGTTATAAACCTACTTCGAGAGCCTAGAGCACTTCTACATGATCTAGACGGCTACCCTCGTAACAATATTTTGACTTATATTCAATAATTTTTTAATATATTAAAAATTCATTAATACTTATATATTTTCGATATAGATTCAATAAATAGATATAATTTTTTCTCTTCATTTTTATATATATTATATTATTATAATACTATTAGATTAGAAATATATAGATCGTTGAAAATTAAAAATAATTAAGAAAAATATCTAGATATTTTAAACGAACCTCTTTTCTTTCCATCTACACCAGATAAAATATGGTATATTAATATGTACTACTATTCTTATACACTCACTATATCTGTTTTAAACTATTGTCTTTGTATTATCCCAATGTCTGCGTTCAGTTTTCTCTTTTCCCCGGGCGCTTCATCACAAATTCTCTAGCGATAATAACAGCCTTCGATCTGTAGTTCATAATACATATAAAAGGAATCAAAACACGCATCTATCAAAAATAATCATCCAGTTTATCTCAATCAATACTGGAAGGCATGGTTGAGTGACCGCCATAGACCAAACTCCCGAATGGGTCAAGCTGTTGCGGATGCCATTAATTGATTTCACAAAAGCGAACAATATATTATCTATAATTTATTCTTTATTCTAGGTATTATAACTTGATAATTCTAAGGGTATAGAAGCACGATTTCTACAATGCTAATTTCAAAGTTTATAATGAATTCCCACCCAAGCCTTACTCATTCTCCATAACATTAATGACTGTCGACTTAAACTTCCTAGCAGAAATCTTACGATTGAACAGAATATCTGTTTCACGGTAAGATCGGTGCTTGAGCTCTGGAAGGAAGAAGTAGGCCATGACCCAACAGACAATAGCGGTGCAACCCCATACGAAACCGCACTTTCCTGCAAGATTCCATCCTGTTGAGTTAAGCATTCTTGAAGCAAGATAGATCATAGGAATTTCCGCAACGTAGTAAGCGGCACGGCCAACACCAGTGCTCAAAGCTCTAAGTCGAACCGATGAAGTCTCAGCAATGATGGTGTAAGAGACTGGTCCGAGAGTTCCAGCAAATACGAAAGAGAGAATAATTGCCAAGCATGCCTGGGCATAATTCGTGTTGTGGTTCTGTGGGATGGAAGCACAAACCCCAAGAAGCATAAGCAAAGTGATGTTGGTGGCTGTTCCCCAGAGATAGATGGTTCGACGACCAAATCTTGCAGTGAGTGGCCAAGAAATAACATTGGCAACAAGTTGAAGACATGAGTTGATCAGGTTAAGTTTGAAAGAAAAGTCATGGGAAATTCCAGCTTCTAAATGAACAGTTAGTTGACCAAATTTCTAAATTGTGAAATAGAATCACTTACGCTCAAAGAAGAAGGTAGCTTGATTGGCAATCAAATTTCCAGCAAAGTTCTGCGACGCGTAGATCAAACAAGTGATGATGGTACGTCTCAAATCGGTACCCTTGAAAAGGTCCAAGATATTGGGATCACCTCCTAATTTTTGTTCTATTTCAACAGTGCGCTCCATCATAGCAATTTGTCCTTCGCAGTGCTCTTGAGTGTTGCGACCGAGACGTTTGACAGATCGAAGAGCTTCTTCTTTGCGTCCGCGGCGCATCAACCACCAAGGGGATTCGGGAGCGAAAAGGATAAAGACCAAGATGGGAGTCTAGACGAGTAAGCTTTCATTCATTCAATGTGTAAGAGGAAAAGGCTTACGGGAAAGAGCCATTGCAAGGCAAGAGGCGCTCTCCAAGCCCACTCGTTATCCTTCTTATTGTATGCATAGGTGGCACCAGCGACAATGATGCTACCAATAGACCAAGACATTTGTAGAGTAGCCGTGCATGCACCTCGAAGGGCAAGAGGAACGACTTCACTGGCATATGCTGGGGCGTTTGCGATAAAAAATCCCCAAGGAATACCTTCAAATGCTTGTCCGATGGTAAGAACAGCAAGCGAATCGGCCTAAGATACCAATATAGTCAGTCAAAGGGCGAAACTATAGAGTCAAGCACATGACTTACGAAGAACGAGATGAAGATTGTAGCATTCATAAAGATCAAAGCCAAAACGGTAGTCCAACGATATCCAAGACGGTTGGTAACAGGACCAGCCAAGAAAACACCGACAAAGGCACCACATTGACCTGCTTGAAAGAGTGCACTTTGCCATTTGGTTTCGATAGAGTGTGTCCCATCTGAATCAAGAATACCGTATCGATTTTGGAAAGCCGTGAGTGCAACAAAGTTACCATTCAGAAACATATCAAATGATTCCATGACCTAATATGCATTAGCTAAAGTTCTGCCAGATGCCGTAAGGATTATCAAGGACTCACGATAGTGAAACAAAAGAGGAATGCCCAAAAGCAAGCCGATGGGTGCAATTTAACTGCCTCCCACATACCCATCTCATGCTCACGATTTTCAACATCGACAGCAGCATTGGCCATGAAATCCTGATTGGCTACCTCGGAATGACCGATTTCGTGCTCCTTGAGGTCATCAAGGTCGACCTTCTCGTCGTGCAGATTTGTCCCCGTTGTCGCCATGTTGTAGGTTGTCACTATGTTATTTTATCTTTTCGGAATATCGTATCAGAGTTGAGGATAAAAGAAGCTCGGTAGCTTCGATTAGATGCGAAAAGGGGACAGTGGATTTTTACTGCCACGTATAAAAGATGGCTGTTGACGATACCAATTGAGCGTTGTCACACAAAAGGAATGAAGACTAAAAAAAAAGAATCGAAAACACATTGGGTATTCGGTCCATTATATATTTTTGTCTTTCTATGCACGGTAGACTATATGCTTATTGGTGGTAAAATCCACGCTGGGGTAACTGCCCCGGTAACTGCCCCGGTCTCGATAGCTTCTTTCCGAGAAGCTTCAACTTTGATCCATGTAAGCACCAATGGAAAAGGCTTGAGTTGAAGAAAATGTATGCGCACGAATCAGAAATAGCTTCATTTCAGAGATAGCTTCATTACCAACTTATGTTCCCCGCACCCCGTACTATGATATTAGTTCTCCCCAATCACGCCAACACGCTAACTCCTCGAGATCATTAAGATCAATTTCCCCGCGCTCCACACAAATCCGGAGTTAACTTTTCCCAGTCACGCTCCGTCTGAATGCGATTCTTGCGAGCAACATGCGGTGTGTTCCCCCGGTTGGTACTAGGAAATGAGAATGAGTGGGATGGTTGGGGGTCCTTGAGGCTAAGTCGAGGCATAGAAAACAAGATTTGACATTGGATTTTCAACAAACGCGTCTATGGAAATACCTGGAAGGGACAACGCCACCTTTTCTGCAGAAGGGGGAAAGATCGACGGTTGAATGTTGTTCTGACCATTCTATCGGTCCTGCACGAGAGAGAAAAGATGAAGTCGCTCAGTCCACCTTTCTATTTCCATGGCATGAAACAAGAGTATGACCACATGACTCTTGGCCCTTGGAGCAGTTGTTGTGTGTATTTAGTATTTACTACCAGATAGATTTCACATAAGGCGTATATTCGAAGCGATAATCAGTTAGTGATTGAACGGTGTCGATGCGGATTACTTGGGACCAAGCCTTTCAAGAGATATTTCAGACGGGAAGGCGTAAAGCTTTTTTCAACCATCCCAAAGGGTTTCACGCACGAAGGGCAATTGATGATTTCCTGCGCCTCCATCTGAGGCCGGAAGGACCGGTATCATTCATGTACGTGCGAGTTACCTCGGTGTGGAATACGAGGGATGTGTCAAAATGCAAGCTGACGGTAGGTTGCTGTTGGTTTTCCACGTCTTTGACAATCCCCACCAAGACAACGTGTTCGCTTCAAAAACCCCGGAGAAGATTACTTTTGTGGAACAGTGGGGGATAGGGGCCGGGGGGCTGGGATGTATCTACAGAGTAGGACTGGAGAACATTACCTACCTACTTTCCCATCTCATCCAGAGAGGCCCTCGCCGAGTATCCCATCTCCAGTTCTTGACTTCAGCAGGGTTGATGCTAATCTCATCATCGTAGGTATAACATTGAGGGACGAAAAATACCCTGTGCACAAGACCAATTTCTCAATTTCTCGATTTCTGGTCTACTCTTAGCGCTTTTCTAAGGCACGTGAACTTGAAAGCACGGGAAACCATACAATCTGTGCTAATGTGGCCAACGGACATTTGACTTGATTGATTCGAAATTTGAGAGAATGACTACCCCAAACTTCAACCCGACTATAATTTCAATACCGTTTCGGCAGACGAAAACCCAAGAATGCAAAAGCGTAAAGTTTACTCCCACTTTCGAACTAACTCGACCCTACAAAAGACTAGATAAGCCCAAGATCTCAATCTCATCCCTCATCCCTCATTGATCAATCTAGATCTCACCCTAATTTCTTGGCTGCTTGACTGATAGAACCGAGGCGAAAATAACTGGACATTTCCTTCTACCATCTCCTCACAGTCGAGGAACACAGAATGAATGAAATGAAACTTTGACAAAGCAAGAAGCATTCAAGATATCTAGGTATTCTTCCTATCTAAAACCTGAGAACACATGGTCTATCGTTATCTTGCAGAATTGATAAGTCTACCCACTGGCTCTGGATCTTCGTGAAATAGAGGTCGTCGCCCTTCCATGCAACTTCAGCCAATTTTGCATCGAGTCTTGAAACTCGGATTCGAATACGATATGTTGTGCAGCCGACGAAACGTCTCCTGCATGCGTCGTTTCCACATCAAGTACAGATGCAATGCAATCTTTTTTCTCAAGCCACCAAAGAGACCTGGTAAAGCCAAGTAAGCTTCCATTGTTTCCAAGCTAATTCCCATATCCATGAAGCTTCAAAATCGAAAGATTCCATGACCTATTTCAGATGGTTCTCCGGCCGGATGCCAAGATTCGCATAGATGAGGTGCTTAGCAATTTTCCATGCCGTATGGAGATCACGAACTTGGTGGAGGATTTCATGCCACCGGCTACCCATTATACGGATAGATACGATCCATTTGCATCAATGAAGTCGCGTCTCTTCTTTTTATGCCCTGAGAAATTTGGTCAAATCCCAGGAGTGTTCCAAGATGCCTCCGTAGTAAAATCTTATTGATTGGGTCGATCTTGCTTTCGATTCCGCCTTTTCAAATCTTTCCAAAAATGTGTCCTTCGTTTATAAAGGGTCGAGAACTCGTTGCCGGGTCTCGCCTCTGCTAAACCAGTGATAACTAAACCCAAGAGATTGTAGCTTGTATTAGCGCAAGAATATTGCCCACTTTCATGCGTGGGCTTTTGTCTAGCATACTCTAGAGTATCGGTCGTTTCCCAAATTCTTCTACGGTCTAATTCCTACTCCTTCGCTCAATGAGCTATTCCAAATCATCTTCCCAACTTTCAGCGCTTACTGTATGACTTAGCAAACCACCAGTTGTTGTATTGCTTTCAATTCCGATACATTTCGAAATCTTCTGGTCCAAATGTCGACTGACAATATCTGAGAGATTGAGATGGTTTCATCAATGAGCCGACGAATGGTTAGCGCTACGAATATTTTAGTGACACTTCTGATACCAAAGAGGGTCGATTCATTTTCCTTTTCCTACGGCCGAAAACCCAACTGCATATCGCCATCTGATGCCCTTGGAAGTAGTGATCGCGGCAGATACACCTGGAAAACCGGCATCGACGCTAGCTTGCGATGTTGGGCGCAGCTTTTCGGATAGCTCACTTCTTGATTCATATCTTCCCTTCACAATTATGTCAGAATCATGATGCAGCATTGGAATAATTTGCGTGGGCGTATTTGCGTGGATATGAAGAAAGGAGAGCAGGTCAAAAATCAAGTACTTATTCGCACTCCCGCGTTATATAAACAGGCTGTAGGCAGAACTGCATGCATCAATAGTTATCTCATCTGGGGCCGTACGATCGGACAATCATCCAGGTTAACAGCTCCTTTTGTTTGTTTATTATTCACAATCATTGAAATCAGTGAGCAATTCTTTACGTAAAAAGGCAACAGATCATCGTGATGATTTCGAAAAAAGGGTCAGGTCTCCCTAAACTTGAGTGATATGAGTGTATATAGATATAAAACGTGGAACAGCAGTCATACGCTCACGCTCTCCCAATCACAATTTCCAGCTATTGAGTGTAATTTTTTCACCAAGGGTCCATTCATAAGAAACCGTACTTCCACGGACTGCTTTACTCCAAATTTCACCATTGCCAATGCATTCTTTCTTGTCATTGATCATTTTGACAAATATTAGAAACTTGACCAAAATGACCACTCTTGATGTTGACACAGCTGAAATTGGAGTTAGGGATGAACAAGAATATTTCATTTCCGCAACAGGATTGAGCTAGAAACATTTACTGCAATTCAATAAGAATGGTGACCATCTTGGTCTCATTCTAATGGCTTCCCTCTTTGTTTTCCGTATAAATATTTGTGGAAAAGGGACAACTTGCTATTTGAGATGTTGCTCTAAAATAAATATATGAACTCAAAATTAAAGTATGTTTTCTGTTGATGTAATTCAGCATGCACTTCTTCAATATATATATAGTAAGTAACCCAAAGCAGGCACAATTACTTAAAAAACGCTCTGACCTCCTATAATTCAGTCAGTAAATCTTCCTTGGATCTCCAATTACCACCAAAAGACTCACTCACCATCAACAATTAAATCACTACCATTGATATAACTCCCGGCTCCACTGCATAAAAGTACTAAGGCTCCACTCAATTCTTCTGGCTGACCCATCCTACCCATAGGATTTCTCGAAGTCCAAATATCTCTGGCCTCTTCTAACCCAGCACCTTCATTAAGAATGGTATCCATATATCCAGGAGAAATAGTATTAGTACGGATACCATATCGAGACCATTCAGCTGCAAGACATGATTTCATATGAATTAGAGAGGATTTGGAGACGTTGTAAGCAACTTGAGGCTGAGGATAATTTACAGCATGGGCGGATATAGCTGAGAAAGTTAGCAATGGATAGTAAATGGTGGGTCAACTTTCATAGACTTGTAGAGGACGAACATGCAATAAGGACAATTGAACCACCAGATTTTTGATCAACCATTCTCCTATTTGCAAAATTAGTATCTTCACCCCGTGGCTGATTAGGAAAAACATACTTGGCAACAGCCTGGGCACATAAAAATGCACCTGTTGTGTTAATTTCTAAAGTACGTTTCCACTCCTCCACACTTATCTCAAGTGCATGTACACATCCTACAACACCTGCATAGCAACATAGGATATCAATACTTCCTAACTCTGTTGCCGTCTCTTGAACTGCTTGATTCACATTCTCCGCGTTTGTAACATCGACCGACTTTAATAAGATTTTAGCATTAGGAAATTCTGCTTTCAAAGAGGATATGGAAGGGGATTCGGGATGCGGATTGATATCAAATAGGGCTACTCCACTAAGACCATGTTCGAGAAGGGCACGAGATCCTTGTAAAGCTAGAGTCCCTGTTCCTCCAGTGACTAAATCGAACCATTAGATAAGTTATGAGAAAGAGTTCAGGAGAGAGCGTGTACTGATGGCATTTCCTTTGACCGCAAATCGCTCGGTAGCCAAGTTCAAGCCTGATGGCTTATATTGAGTATCAAGAGAGGGGAATGCTGATTTACTCGAGCTGCTTGCCAGTTGCATCTGAGGTAATGTCCGATTGACTAGGGCACCTCGATCATAGTCGTTGCCTTCCATGATAAATGTATTTCGAGGAAATTAATTTGGGTCTCGAATATGCTTGAATATTTGGTGAAAAGAACGGATGTATTCAAGTGAAAATGTCAAGATTCCTCTTGATAATTGGCAATTCGTGGAGATATGGGTTTGTGTTTTGGGTTAGAAGGTCAGCCAAAAAAAAAATTGAGCGAGGCCGTTGCGAGGCTCTTATATAGCAAGTATGATCAAGGGGGTAAATAGCAATAGCATGAAGTCACGGGGCCGCCATTACTTCCCATAAAATATATACGATATACCAGGTTGATAAGTCGACACGCAAATTCAAACAAACGACTTATTTTGGAATTTGGATTATTGTAAAAACATGCAATGATCATTTGTTGACCCGTTGCCCGATCTGTACTTCGCCCAGGTCCACGATTTCGGTATGAAAGGATAATCGGCATGGATTGAAGGACGATTGCTTGCTCACAAGTTGGACTCTCCACAAAGCCCGACCGAATGGAGCTACTAGGCTAACTCGAAATGAAGAGACGAGAAGTAGAAGGGAGTTCTTTTCGCATTTAGTGGAATGCCATGGTTGTTTCGAACCCAAATCGTCATTTTTCACGGAAAGATACTGCCGCCAGGAGAGAAGCACTTCAACCACGTAAATGTGAAATGGATTGGGTATCAGCAGAAGGATGGATAAATGGGACACTCAATCTAGTCACCGGGCATTGTTGAGCTTTAGATGTGGCCTTTTTTGATACCAGACAATACAACCTCACTCATACCTGGGCGAAATGTGTTTCCCAGAATAAGTTGGTAAGACTTACTTTGACAAGCGGGGTCAAATGAGGGGTAGATGAAAAGGGGTAGAAAGCAATTCTGACGCATATTTGAACTCGAACTTGGTATGTATGTAATGAATACTATGAATGGCAAACAAACAATGGAAATATCTGGCAGCTTGTTTCAGCATAACAGGTGACAAGTGGCTCCAATGTTTAATGGTCTGTCAGTGTCATGTCATCTGTTTTCTAGTCTGAAACAGTACGTGAAGTTTCTCTTGACTCATTTAGATACTGCTTTGCAACCCAATTATTCAGAACTTGGTACGGCTTCAACAATTTTTGATCTCTAGCAAATCCACATAAGTAGCAACTGAACGAGGCCAACACTACAAGTGCATGCTTCCAATCGACATGATAATGCAGCAGATTGAACATTAGATCCCTTCCAAGTGGCTCTACTGATGATTCGACAACAAAAAGCAGTATACTCGGTACAATCATTAACTAATAATTTGATTGATAATGGTGAAGCAAAACTTGGAAGTATACGGAGTAGAGACGGATCTTTGGTGTGGTAGGACTTTCTTAGGGAGTTCGCACATGTTAACAGATATGAATATATGGATGGATGGATGGATGGATGGATGGATAGATGCAATGCAGAATGCGAACAAGGTAGAGAAGAGATCTAAGAACAGTATGTGAGATTAGCTGAATGAGCTTTTCATGGTACCTTTTTATGGTAAAGTAGTGACAAGTATTAAGCTTAAGCGGATATTATAGCTACTATGGTATGTACGGAGTATGATGCTATTCTGATATCGATCCATGGGCCCCTAGGTACCTATATATTATCCTAAGCACAGCAAATCAACACCCTAAACAATTCTTTTTAGGCCCTTGCATCACCTTAAAAAAAAGGCCATTCATTTTTACTTTCGGGTCGGGCCACCTTATCATCAAATAAATAACCCATCCAGTCATCCATATCCATCCATCCCTCAACACACCAACCCATTCTTCTCAGATTCTCCACCACCACTAATTATTATTATTTTCATTAGCTTGCTCACTGATGTCAGATACACTGGATAACTAATGATAACGCTCACAAGTTCACACCCACCAAATATTAAACTTTAACCAGACCAATCGATACCTACATCTGGTGATCCTTCACATTTTGATCCCCCCTCCTCAGGTACACCAGCATCCACTCATACCTGCGAAAGATCCTTATAAATCTCCATGCCAATGTTGTGCCTAGAAAAAAATTTGCTGATTTCGCCATCCTTACTCCGTACAAGCCCGTTGTTCATGAATCAAAATCATTTCATATCCAATAGCCATACCGTACCGTACCATAACGTCTGGCTTGCGTACCCGCACAAAGGTTTCCAGCCCCATTCGTTGTTGCATATGCAAAAAGCCTGTCATCACCAATCAATCGTATTATCCGCAGAAGAATATCCTATTCCAAACCACCAGATGTTCACCGTTCAATCGTTTCGCCCGTCGTTTTAATACCCACCACACTGTGAAGATTATCCCATAGGCTCAAATGCCCAATTAATTTGAGTGCTGTTGGGGTCCCGGAAGTTCGAATGGCGGGTTCGAATGATATCCATAAAGTAAGGCGTAGGTCAAAATTTAGAGATGGCGAATTAGAAGATGGGAAGGTTCATAAATCACGATCGGGTCGCCATGAAGGGGGAGGCCTCACATCAGTTGAGCCTGATATCTCTGAAGTGCGTAGAAAGCGTCTGGAAAAACTCCAAGGGAATTCGACAATTCCATCGACCCGCAACAGTGCAGCAGCTACCGAGAAGATGCCCGCAGAACCGAGTGCGACGGTTGATGCGACAAAGTCATCATCGAGTCATCGACGAAGGAGACGACATCATACTTCGGAAGACGGTGCAGGACATCATTCGCGATCAAAGACAAATGAAAGGGAAGAGAAATCGAGAAGTGCTTATGTTTATGCCGCCGCGAGAGAAAGTGATGGTAAAAGCAAGCCACATGGAATAGCTGTTACGGAAAGGAGGCGCCGGGAAGAGGAAGAAGAAGAACATTCTAATGGTGAATCTGAAGACGAGGACAAATCTCCATTAGAACCCATGGACTCAAAGTCGAAGAAAAAGACCAAGGATGTGGTTCGGGAGCAGCCAAAAAGGTCAAATTCCACTAGTAGTAGGGTGAAGAAAGAGGATAAAGACAAACTTTCTACAAAGGGCTCAGCAGATATTGGAACCTCGGGATCAAAAAGTACATCACGCAAACCGAAAGTCACTACCGGTGATTACGTCTCACGCCCTCCACTTTCGAGGTATGTATTTTGGCTTTGCGCATCTCACACTACAAGGTTATGCTAATTTTATATGTAGGAGCGCGACGACTCGGATTACCACAGAACCTCGGCCGGAACTGAGGAGAAATAGTACGACGGATAAGCCAAAAGCACCAGCATCTGTAGCGAATACAACCACCTCAAATACTTCACAACGCCGCAGTAGCTTTCTAGGGAGTTTCTTCTCATCCGGACCTCCACCCCTTCCTCCACCACCTCCCGAACCGAAAAAGCTGTAAGTAATTAGGCCAATTCATGCGCAAATAACACATAATAACCCTCACAGTGTCGAATGCCTAACATGTCTATCCGATGATATTCCCAAGTCTAAATGTGCCAAACTACGATGTGGTCATCGGATGTGCCATTCTTGCCTCAAGCGAATATTTCGGCTCTCAGTTAAAGATCCGGCACATATGCCACCGAAGTGTTGTACAGCCGAACATATTCCATTGAAACATGTCGAAAAATTATTTGATATATCGTTCAAGAAACTTTGGAACAAGAAATATCACGAATATACTACGAAGAATCGAATATACTGTCCAGCGAAGCGATGTGGAGAATGGATCAAGCCCGAGAATATTCACAAGGAAAATGGGAAGAAATATGGGGTTTGTGGGAGGTGTAAGACGAAAGTCTGCGCCTTGTGCAATGGGAAATGGCATGGATCGAAAGAGTGCCCGAAAGATGAGGAAACAAATAAATTACTTGAAACTGCGAAACAAGCTGGATGGCAACGATGTTATAGTTGTAGGACGATGGTCGAGTTAAAGGAAGGCTGCAACCATATGACTTGGTAAGTGAAGGATTTTCACTTAGGCTAGAATGGCCCACAGCTAACATATTGCCTGAAAGTCACTGCACCGCACAATTTTGCATGATCTGTGGATTGAAATGGAAGACATGCAATTGTCCATGGTTTAACTACGAACCCCTTGAAAGCGATCAGTTAAATGATATGCAGGTTCCTCAACCCGTTGCCGGGAATCCGACACCACCTGTGCGAGGCGCTCGAGATAGAGCAAGAAGACAGCCACCTGTCAACCTCGACGAAGAGATCAATCAAAGGCGCCGCCAAGAACGCGAAGACGAAAGACTAGCTCGACAACTACAAAACTGGGGTGTTGAGGATATGCCAACAAATGATCGGGATGCAGATTATAATGGTGGGATAGGCGATGTTGAGGGGGTCGGCAACGGCGCAAACCATTTCATGAATCAAGATTATATCCGCGAAGCTAGCAATGTCCTCCTAGCTCAGCCTGGTGGAGTTATGAACTTTGGCCTTGGAGTTACCAATTTTCTTACTGGGGTTTTGAGACCACGAGGGGCGAGTGCGGCAAATCCAACTGTGGGTGAAATGTCCGCAGTTCCTCCAGTGGCTCCTGTGGACGAGCCTCAACCTGCTGTACCAGGTCCTATCAGAAGACACACCACTCGAGATGCTACAAGAGCTAATGGTCCTACACGAAGAGCATCAGATATTGTGGTGCCAAGGAGAACGAGAACTGATTATGCGGTCGAAGCAGCTATTCATGCGCCGGCTTCGAGGAGTCCTGCTTCTACATCCAAAACTAAGAAGGAAAAGGAGAAGAAGACGAGGTCATCAATACTTGCTGGGCTTGGGAGTGCAAAGAACAGAGTGGATGCATGGAGGAGTTATGTTGCACCTGGCGCTCCACCTGCAGAACCGGTATCTTGATTTGGTTATTGTATCACTCATGGGTGAGAATGGCTTGTGTTTAACAGAGGAATGAGTGGTCCTGAATGAGGTGTCAAGGTTGGAGAAGAAGCTTTACATGCAAGATTCAGCGTGGGTGGTACAATAACCACGGATCTGCAGGAGGTATGGATGGGGGAATAGGCGGCTTTTGGATACGGTGGAATGGTGGTTCGGTAGATATGGCTAAGAATATGGCCATGTCGTTTATTTGGAGCAAAAACTTGGATCAATACCCGGCCGGTGGATTTAGGAGTTCAACAATGTCTTTGGATGAATATATAACGATATGTGATCGATGCCAATTTACGATTCTTTTTCGCCAGAGGGTGAACTTGACTTAATTTATATAGAATAAAAAGTAACGACTTATTTATACCCCGTCATCCTGATTGTGGTAATCATATCCGAGTAATGTAAAGTTTGGCTTCGAACGCCGCGTCAGTATTTTTGCAATGCCATCAGCCAGCCACTCACTCACTCCAGCATCTACCCATGAATCCCATGTGCATTGTAATCTCAACTTTGCTAAAGCCACGGAAAACACTAGGAAGTCCTAGAAAACAACTCCATACAAGAAAGACTACATACATATGCCAATCTACATTGTATGCCAGGGCTGTAGCCCTACATCTCAGGAGGGGATTCATTCATTCAGATATGAACCAGTATTTATTTATTTATTGGAGGGAATACCTCACATTTTCACTTGAGTTTACGAATATGAACATTAGATAGAAAAGGTACAGTCAAAAGTAAGTCCGAGGAAACTCAAAATAAAGATAAGAGTTCTGATTGAAAAGTATATATAATCCATGCCATCATAAATAAAGACTCCGTAGCTATGCAATCATTTCCATAAAATAGGGCCTCTTCAAATCTAGTTATAGTCGTAAACATTAATCTTTCTTAACTGGCGGCATAAGGTCATCTTGAGATATCACTTCAGAGTTCCCTGCGCTCGATCCATCTAATCCTATACTCATCCCAGCTACATCCTTGGTAAGAATGGGAATATTAGGATCTACAGTTCCCACTCCACTTCCTGTAGCTTTATCGATCCCTTCTAATGGTTCAGGACTGGCGACCAGAGGCTCCTTTCCCAGAAACTTGGCGATTTCCTTTTTATCGGTTCCTTTTTCGGTAGGACTACTAGCTTGACTCTTATATGCATTTGATCCTTTCCCCACTATCTTCTCCGTCCAATTCCATCCAGAAGCTACAGGTTTGGCCTCTTCCTCATCACTATCATCTCCACTATCAACCCAATCTCTATCAGTCCACCCGGCACTCTCATACCCATCTTGTTTGTTCCTTGACCAGCTCGCACTTCTCGATGGTGCTGATGGCGGTCCTTTTGAAGAAGTAGAAGTTGCAAGTGCAGGGACCAAATCTTGCGCTTCTCTAACTTCCGAATCTGTACGATCGTGTCGAATGAGACGTTCACGCTTAGCATCTCTCTTTGAATTTTCCTCATCCACTGAAGAGTTCACTTCTTGTCCCTCTGAGCCTGGCGCCTCCCCTGTAGCTTTAGCTCTTTCTAGGCCAGCACTATCTTCATCTTTTCTTCTCGTAATTGCAGCGTCTGAGAAATGAGTATCGCAAAGATGTTTCACCACTGGCCAGCCATATGCATTCGCAAACATCCTTCTTACAATCATATTGTTATGTGCATCCGGTTCCAAGCTCACGAGAACCTTTCGCCAACTGAGATCCCGATGATAAGCTCTAGCAATCTTCTCTTCAACCTTCATTGCCGAAGAATCGACTACAACATTTGGCGGACGAGAAGGATTTGTATTTTTAGGGTCATCATAATCCAGGGCTGAAAGTTGACTGTCGGTATGAGAGGCGGGTACTGGTGAGGGAGGTTCGGAGAAGGAGGAGTTTCGTCTTCGAAGCATAGTAGATCTTTTCTTGAGAGGTGGTGGTGGAATATCCGAGGGATGATATACGCGATCATGGAAAATTGTTCGAGCACGGGAGCTCGGGTCAATCAAAAATTCCACAGATGGTAGAGGTGGCTTGAGGAGATCACCTGCTGATTCGAAGAAGGTTGTTTTGGGGGGTGCTGATAGAAGATTTGGATCTTGAGATTCGATATCTCCTGCTGAAACGTTTGGACGGCCCCCGGGAGCAGTCGGGGAGGGTAGGGAGGAGGGCGTCGAAGAATCGCTCTCGTTTATGATATTTATGGTCTGACTTCTTTTGTATATCTTTGAGTGTTTTGGTTGGTGAGCATGAGATTTTGGAGAAGGGTTAGTGCGAAAGAAACCTATCAGACTTGCGAGTAGTCCGTTATTGTTGGATGCAAAATCTGTGGATGTTGTACTTGGACTTGAACTTCCAATCTCATTGCTATTTCTATTTTGTACAGAAGATAAAGTGGAATGCCCTGGTACTTCCAGGTTTTTTATGCTTCGTCTATCATCATCCATAACATTTGCTGGAGGTTGTGGTACTTCCGTTTCATTTCTTTGCATTGTGCTAGGAGGAGCAACCCCCCCAATATCATCCATATCGCTAACTTCTTCATCCGACCAAGGTGCTTGTTTCTTTGAGGGCGAACTGGAATTTGCCCCTGTGAGTTCAGCCCAACTCCATTCCGCCATAGTACCAACAAGACCATTTTCCCTTCTAGCCTTCTCAACTCGACCCAGGCTTTGCCAATCCAGGAAGAGTAAACAGCTAGTTCTCAAAGGCACAATTCCATCATTGACAACATTTGAGTATACGGTGCGATGTCGAAACTTCTTCAGAACGGTATGAGCCGGACCAGTTGGTAAAATTCGCAACAGGGGCTTTGCTTCCGGCGCAGGTTCTCCATCCAATTTCTTATGAGCACTTTCTCCAATATTTCCAACAATGGCACCCCATCCACTTCTCGCAATTGTAGGTGCTCTCCATGTCAATCCAAGATCTTGACCTGTGCGCCCGACTAATCCAAAATCCAAAGCAAATTTGACATATAGAGGGTTCTCATTGCTAAGACCTAAGAATGGTGAAGCAAGAGCGATGAAGTTTATTGGTTTAATTATGTCGAAAAATTGAGGTGAATGCTTTTGAATGTATGCCACAGCATATGTTTGTACCAATCCGCCAAGAGAATGAGCAATGAAACTGATGCTGGTGAAATGATAAGGGAGATCAATATCTTGGGGCGCTTTTATTATACTGCTGTGCTCATGTACTGGTTTTCCGGGATCATCCATCAATTTGGATGATTCGGGCTTTAGAGCATGAGAAAGAGCTTCGCCTGCCGACTTCTTGAGAGTAGGTCGGTATGGTTGATCTGGGTATGTCATTGTAAGAACATATTTGGCCAGTCTTTTCCCCAGGTATTTTATTCCTCTTTCTGTTCGAACTGCATTTCCAGAAAACCCTCGCACAATGACTTCTTCCTCATCATCCGATTCATCATCTGTTTCTTCCAGTTTCTCGGGACGTTCTTCTATGCTCGCCTCCCCATTATCCGATCCATGTTGATTTTCGGCTTGGCCGGATGCCCTCTTTTGCCTCTCCTCTTGTTTCTTTTTCGCTTTTCGGGCCTTCGCATCGATCTTGGCTTGCTTGGCTGCCGCATCTATGCTTTCCTTTAAAAATAGCATATCAGCCCCTAGATTACTGTGCAATCCGTGTGTCAAAACCACTAAATGTACATTTTTCCTCCGTTTCTTGGTTTGCCTCTCTTCGATATGACCTCTTCCTGTGGCATCTTCAACCGGCGCATCCTGATTGTTCCCTTGAGATCTTTGCTCTTCCTCTTCCTCATCCCTTCCATCCAATTTCGGCGTATTCCATAAGCTTGCAGTATCGTCCACCTTTAATCGTATAGCTCTGGAATAAACACCTTTTGATAATGCGGCATGATGTCCCTCTTTCGCCCTCTGACTCTGCTGATGGTCATAAACTTGGCCAGGCACCGGTGCCGTTCCTCCTAACATAGAACCTGAAGAAAATCCCAGCGATAGACTTTTCTCGTCCCGGCCAAGCAGGATTTCGTAATGAACGGCGGCAGAATTGGAAAAGACCACCTGCGATGTCACTTCAATAATCCAAGCAACACTTTTCACATCCGAATCATCTCTGCCAGGAGATCTCCCATCTCGGTTTGCTTTTCCCGCCGTCTTCCGCACATCTTCGGGGACAACAAGTTCTGTCGAGAAAGAACCTCCGGCTTTAAGGTTTGGTTCAAATTCAGGGACACCATCTCGTCTGGGGTTTTCGAATTTGACATTGGGATTGAATGTGGAAGGATAAGCTGCAGCGTAAAGAGTGTAAGGACCGTGAACAAAAGCTGCTCGGAGTGCTACGGCCGAAGTATTCTTGATCTTCAAATGAAGTCTTGCAGGAGAAGGAAGGATGCGATCGTTTGCCGGTGTATATGTAACTGTATAACGAACCACTTCTCCTATCTTCACACTTCCAGCTTGGTACAACAGTAACATCTTGTTGATTTATGGTGGGTTGTTAGCGTATAAAGGCACAGCATTAAGGAAGAGGAAGGTGAGGTATAATGATGTTAAATATAGAGATATTTAATGTTATTGTATTTCTAAAGACATTTTGAATTTCTCTGTGAATATATCAAATGATAGATATAGGAAGAGGAGAAGGAGGAGAAGGAGGAGTAGGAGGAGTAGGAGGAGGAAGTTATGATTGAAAAGGAGAAAATGGTTCCCTTTCGACCCAAGAAATCTTTGTGCACGAGCTCATATGCTCAAGTGATTGATTGATTGATTGATTGATTGATTGATTGATTGATTGATTGATTGATGATGACCTTCCTTATCTTATCAAAACATCAACAATGACGATGTTATGGCGCATTAAAAAGTTATATGCAAGGGATCAATGTCACATATAAATTAAATTGTACTCGAATACCCTCAAGTACATCTTGAAAGTACATCTTCAACATCATTTCATCACACTCCTGTATGGGTATCGTAGATTCCCTCATATTCATGCATTTCAACCCGAGGCTTATGTACAATGCTGTCTGCTGCTTATCGTCTGGTCCACCAGTCTAGACCAATAAATGGTTGAAACACATCATCCACCGCTCCTTCAAAGGACTTCAAACTTCCACGGCATGATGATGTTGCTGAGGAAGAACTCTATCTCCTCTCACATCCCTAGGTTCATAATCCAAATTCTCAAATGCAAATTTCGCAAGGTCCATACCACATCTATCCATGACCCAACTAGCCATCATATCCATACCAGCACAAGCACCACCTGCAGTCCAAATATTTCCATCGATAACCCATTGAGCATCAATAGTCCACTTAACATTGGGGAAATGTTTCTTGGCATATTCAAAGAAACAATGATTCATTGTTGCTTTCTTTCCATCAAGGATGCCCGTCTGCGCAACCGTTATTGCACCAATGCAAGTCGTGAAAAGACCCCTTCCTGCTTCGACATGGGCGCGGATAAAGCTCTTGAAAGATTCGGGGAGACTATAAGTTGGTATCGGACCACCAATAATGAGGTAGTCGAGTGGTGGGCAGTCTGTCAAGGTCGTTGTAGGTACCATCTTGAATCCAGCAGAGGTTTCAACAGGTTCCTGTATCCGATATTAAAGTGTGCTCTGGCTTTTAGCCTACAGATCCTCTCACCATGGTTTCATTGATGTGGAAGAAACTGATATCAATTGCGTGCTTGATCAAGTGATCAATATCTGGTGTGTCAAGAGATTGGCAAGCTTCCATCATTGCTTTGGACTATGTATAGCATGCATTTATCAGCTTACAACGAAAAGTTTACTAAATGAGGTCTATGTGACTTACGCATGAGCCCAAAACATCCAAGGGCATAGCTACATCAACAGTTTGATAAGGAATCATAAGAACACCAAAGTTGATTGGAGCCATGATTAGCAACTTGAGTTTCGGCGAGTCGAGGATGATATGAGATTCAATGGGCGAATTGAATTCTTGCCGTGGAAGTAATGTAAAGAATCGAATGGTTGAATGTTTCTCGATGTTCTTGAGAGGATTCTCTCGGAATAAATAATAGGTCTGACTGACATACACCGGATATTCCTACGGATTTCCGGATATACGTGGGGATATAGCAAATGTAAAAAACTTTCCGGCGTGAACGATTTTAGGTCATTCAGAGTTCGTGTTTTTATCCAGGTAACTATGTCCTCATGGAAGTAAAATTCTGTCCTTTGCCTTTGGATTCGTCGGCCATGTGCGGATACTGGTAATGCTGTGCTTTTCTTTTTTTTCCCGAGTACCTTGTTCAACCCTCTAGCTATTTATATAAAAGAAGTTTAGATACTGATCAGTTCAATACGATAGCCTCTAAGTTGATTATCTGAATGTATGGGTGAGACGATTAGCTTGTTTATCCTTTATATCTTCTGGGTGGCTGGATTCTTGTACCTGCCGCTACTACTTCAGGATGGCTTTTCTCCGCTCACTCCACACGGTTTTCTCACACAGCGAAATGTTTATATTTGGGGTACATCATTTAATTTTTCAGATATTACCAGATGTTTTCGTGCCCCGTACGAGACCTTTGATCTATGTAGGAAAGGCCGCGGATTCCAACTCGCAAAGCAGCACGAACCGTTAGCGACATGAATTCATACCTCGCCTCTCATATCTAGATCACTCAAACTGCTTTATCTCCAAACACCAATTGGTTTGTTGCCAGAAGATAGAAATAACACAGTGGAAGAGCCAATTTCCTCCTAGTGAACACCGAAATATCTTGCATGCCGCATAATCATCCCGCCAACTCCGGCTCCATCGTCTTCTCACCAATCCTCACGATTCGATCAAACCATCATCACTTACTCCCTGCCTTTACCAGACTTCAAATTATTTCCCATCTGAATGTCACACGCTTTCCCTTTATCGCTGTATACATCCAGATCATTCAGGCACTTCCACGCAGGTGAAATCCTATCGATTGCGTAGAGCGAATCTGCTACCATTTCACTGTCTCCTTTCTTCAGTTCGTAATAAACAAAAGTGTCACTTGGCGCACCATAAGACGGGACACAAGTCCAAGGGGAGTCAACAATTTTGCCTCCTATATGTGTTGACTCGTCAGTTACAGGTAGGATGCCTGGATAAAGAAGGCAATAGTTACCCCGAGACTTGATATTTGCTACTAAACCCGGCGCGCATTCGTCTTGGGAAAGGGTAACATCCACATTTGGTGTATTATCGGTGTTTCTCCACCGCGGCTGAGGTTAGTCTACATTCCCTAGTGGAGGATTTCACTTACTCACGCCAAGTTGATTCTAAAAGCACCATTGTTCCCAAATTCAGCAGTATATTGACAACAATTTGTATATGCAGCCACATCACTTGTCCATATCAGGTTTCCCTTACTGTCACGTTCGTTTAAAGTTGCAGTCGGGGTGGACACAGCCTTTTTTACCCGTGGGTTAGCAATAGTACTAGCTGCTGGGAAGGCACAAGCTGAGTTGGAAAATAATATGACAGGTAATGCAAGGAAAGAGACTAAATATCTGATATGAAATCCCTTGGCTGAGGGGGCCATGTCGAGGAGAATAAAATGAGAATAATATCTAGTTAAGAATATCGGTATAGATGTCATTATAATAATGAAATTCCAGTGGTAAAAGTAGCTTTGAATCAGAGGTGGAGAATACTTGTTTGGTATTAGACTGGCTCAACTAATACGTGTAGTTGCTGAAGGAATTAATGGTATGAATTCAGTTTTACTTTCCCGGACTTTCATAGAGTCCAGGTTTTATCATTCTCGTTGATTTATGCCTACGATGCTAGAGGCTTATATAAGTTACTCGAAAAAAAGGCTTCAGTATTGCACTTTATAAGTCCAGCTAGTGCTCGCCTACTTGGCCGCATCTCGAATCTACCACCCCAGATCTTCCTCATGCGGCCATTTTTTATCAGTTAGCATTCCTACATTTTAAATATGCCCAGTTTCGTTTACTTTTAATAAGAAGATAATAAGATTCAGATATGAAATTCTGGATCTTGCCCTTGTGACAAACGTGCTGGTGGTGAGGGTGAAGAGAAGAACCAAATTGCCGGAACTATAGCTCAAATATGAAGGACTTCTTCCATTCCAAGGTTCTTTGTCCAGTTGTAGTAGTGCATTGGAGCGAGATTTTGCAAATTCATGCCCATCTGCACATGTCAAAACAGACAACATGTTATGATCAGGACCGCTCAGTATGAATGGGACCCGTGTCATGGGGAGAAATAAAGGCCCATTGGCCCTGAAGACTTTGAAATTATTTCTGCCTGGAAATATTGCAAATCCCACCGACTCCTGGCGTTTACGAGCGCGGATTACAAACAAGTATTGGGATCTATGAAAAAAAAAGGCTAACTGTTGGTAGCATGGGGTTGCTTCAAATCCTAGAAGAGAGGTAGACAGAATTATGGTAGACGCGGAAATTTCGCGGCTTGCTCTGATATGATTCTACTCGTACAAGTGGTTGCCAATTTTTGGCATACTTATCGAACACTAAGTCAAGCTTCAATGTGTGCAATAGTTGCAAATAGTCAAGCTATGGAAGCTGATAAGAATTCAAAGCTCGATACCTACTCTATCTTCCTCTTTCGTCTTCAACACCCCGTACTCGACCTTAATCCATCTATTGCTCGGTCTCTTCATGAACTCCAGGTATCGCGATGAATTTGGTCTTGAAGTCCAGGTAATTTTCCTGTCCCTAAGCCTTACACACCCAACAAAGTCTAACAATTTCAATGGCTGGATTGAATTTCCCGCTCGCTTGTCTTCTACCTATATCCGCCTGATTTCCTAGTGGCTAGTGCTTTCTACTTTACAAATCTTTTTCTTCATTTCTATGCCTAGAGACCACGAAGATACTCATATCGGCGTGTTCAAGCTTGAAAATTCAGGGTGCAATTATATATGGTATGCCATGCTGATGAAATTTTTTAGTCCGAAAATTAGACCACTGTTAGGAGGCAATTCAGCGAAGTCACTACTAAAAGCTCTTCTTTGCTGCTCGAGAAATCCTTATGCTGCTACCTCTTTTATGTGTATCGATATTACTGTATTGTCTCAAGTACAGGAAAAAATAAAATTAGAAGTGGCTTTCACCAAACAGTTGCCACCAGTGCGGCACATTCAATTACGCCGCTAACAGAAGGAGACTTTCTTACGCTTCTGAAATATTTCAATGTTTCAAGAAAGTTATTTCTGGTGCATTCTTAATACATATCGACTTTCGGTCTCTTTGTTTTAGGGTTAAATAGCACGAATATCATATCTTCTTGCCAACAACCATATCTGCGGTATAGTCCAGTATACAGACCAGCCAGCATACATATTGCAATCGTGATAAATGTGGTATTTTTGTGTGTGTCTTATCTCAGCTATGAATAAAAACACTTGGATACATAAATAGATGCATACCCCCTGGGAAGCATGGATAAGGTTAGAAGTGCGCATTATATAGACACAGTATATATCTTACGATCCTCAGATGAAAGTTGTGTTCGTCTCATTCTATCTCTATCTACTTGGACTCTGTTCAAACAAATACACCGCAACGCAAAAGACAGGGCATTTAAAGGCTATATCCACACGCATCAAATCAGTTCACCTCGAGATACATCCTAGACATCTCCTCATATTCTTCTTCTTGGCCATTTGCCACTCGACTGTATCGGAATTTCAAGGAGGAAACTTTGCCTGATAAGATGGATGAATGAGCTTTTTTCAGTGGCTTTTTGGCAGAAACCGGAGATGAGGACCGAATTGGGAGTTTGGCAGCATGCATGAATATACTTGGGATATTTGATCATTATGTTTGCACTTAAAGAAGTAAGATACCGCGTTCATTCTTCAGACTCTGATTGAATCATCTCATTACATCGGAAGAATTCCAAGTAATGGCATATCCCGTATTTTGCACTTCTTATTACGAACTAGCTGTTCGACGATGGTGTAGGAAGTCCACAAGGACCCGAAACGCTCTTCATACGTTCAGCAGCAAGCTTTTACCATGTTCTCAAGGAATACTTTTGTAACTGTTTCTCTCCAGGGAGACAAATTTCATCGACTCTTGATTGATTGGTAGAGTGTTCTCACTTTATATTTATGTATACCCTGCGTACTTAGCAGGATTTTGGAAATTGGTATCTCGATCGACATCTGCCCGAGTAAGATCATCTGAAGATCCGAAATGAAATCAACATTAAAAGGCTTCATTATCCAATAACGACCCAACCGCAATCCTTCCTTGATTAATACAACATTCACTGTTGAAAGCTCCACACAAATTGCTGAACCGTCGCTACACTTCGCGATAAACAACCAAAAAATAACCATCAAGCTCCAAACATAGCCACATACATACTCAGATTGATCAATTATGTATCCAATGTGATCTTCTACCGTTCTTCCTCCTCTTCCCTCATAAACTTCTTCCCAATCTCTCCCATCATTCCCCATCACATATCCTCATACTCCTAAAATTCCCACTCCAACCATACCCACAACTCCCAATGATCCAAATTTAGCAGCATTATTTACTCCAGCTCTCGTTACACTTCCTTCAGAACTCTTGGGGGCAACAGTTGTAGCTGTAGGACTACTATTCGACCAACTGACACTCGAAAATAAAGCTAAAGAACTGGCAGATCCCGGCAACAAACTCGGTTTAATAGTACCAATAGCGGTTCCGTTGCTTGTAATTCCCAATACTGGTGCAGATGTAATAGTAGCGCTTGTAGCCGAGCCGGTCCTTGATACTTCCGCGTTAGAACTAGATGTCGTCACGCTTGAAATTGATGCTGTATTCGCACCTACGGCATACGTAAGTAAAGCTGCAGAATTTGTAGCCATCGAAACTGCGCGGAATCTCGAAGTAGCCTCAGCACCAGTCACGGTTGTTGTTGCGGTTCTGGTAGAGCCCGGAATTAATTCAGTCCCGAGACATGCCATTGATGCGGAGCCGGAAAGTGTGCATCCTATAGTCATTGTTCTAGAATAAATTAGAGATTTATTCAAGTTGATAAAGAGAATAGGGGACATACGTGGAACCAGGAAATGTCATTGCAAATTGAACGGTCGAAGGTCCCTGAGTCAAGGTGTATGGCTGTTGAAAATTAAATGATGAGGTATCTGAACCTGCTGGGCATGCCATTAAATACGTAGTGGCAACATTTGCAGTCTTGAGATATCATATTAGTAGACTATTCATCACAGGAACCAGAAAATGACATACTGAGCCAATCGCATATGCGACAACCGGATAATCACCAGCAAACAACTCCGTTGAAGATTGCGCACCAATTCCTCGACTGCCGACCCAAAAAGCCAAAAACAGCGGATACAATCGATCAACTGGGAGAAGCATATTTCAATTTACATCATATAGCTGCAGATCTTTGTGGGTATAATAGGAGATGTGGTCACCGTTCATGATAAGAGAGAAATAGAGAGAAAGAAATTATACAAACATGGGGAAGACATCTTTCGAGATATTAGTGATTTAGGATTTAAGATTACAGGATCAAATCAATGGAAGTTTAAGATCCTTCTGTGCCTATGGCGTTGGAGTCCAAATATAGGGCTGTAAGAGTGGGCGCTTACATCACGTTATACGAAACTTGAGGCCAAGATGTCTATTCAAGATCTGTGATTGGAGGAGAAAAAATCAAACACAAGGGATCAGTTCATGAGATAGGATGTATCAATCTGCAAGCATGTACTGTTACATTGCTACGCCTGGCTATTTGTAGAACAGTGAAGAATCAAATATTTACGACAGTGTGTCTATGACGCCTCATAACTTAGATGTCAATAGATGAGAGGATTGGTAATCTTAAGGCAATCTTCATCTGCAGCTGGATTCATTAATAAGGACTCACATTGAGTTGTGGAGGCAACCATTGACGTACTCGGTCAACAGACTATATTATGGACAATCTTGAGATGCCTAGCGTATAATATCGACTTGAAGCCGTTCATATGATTGTGGCACTCATGGAAGTCGACTATCAATGACGGAAGATGAATGGTTAAAATGATTCCGATGCTAAGTACGTACGGATGATGTATATTCCGGTCCTTTCTCCTCTTTGCGGATCTCGATATTTATATAAGAAGATCTTATAGAGTGACTAAACTAGTCACTGGGTTTTATGGGACTTGGAGCTTGGAGCTTGATGCCTGAGCGAGTGCGCGACGACTCATCCAGATATGCTTGAAATGGCTAGCAAAATCATTGCCGACGATTTAGTACGATGATCTGGGCTCATTCTGGTGCCTCATTCACAAGATGTTATTACGTGACGTAATATTTGGATGTCTTTTGGATGTACCGTGAAGACTCGCTGCTGACTCGCAATGTTGGGAAGAGCCTGGTAGGTGCAGGTGCTCTGGGCTAGTGAGTTCACTGGCAAACTCAGATGACATTCATCAGATATCTCATTTTCTACTTCATCTAGAGGAAGGGGCGAGAATGTTCGTGTAAAAACAAGGAAGTGGTTCTTGGGACAGAACTCTATTGTTATTCATGCAGGATTGAGTTCTTTGAAGTATAGTTCGCCGGATATCTCTTAGGTCTTCACCTCCAGATGAAGTGGAAGATTTCCATAAGCATAAATGAAAACACGGGCACTGTGGTATTAGAAATTGTGGGTATGTTACCACTAGCGTCTAAGAGAAGCTAAATTATCCACCCCTAAAACTATAGATTCGAACTACCACTAGCGATGACTTCCCGCACTTGGCACTAGTGATCCCCAAACTCTTCTGGCACGTACCAATCCGTGAGCATTTACACCTTTCAAATTCCAATGCAATAATTGACACTTGCCGGTCTCTTCGGATCATCATACACAGCCCAAAGTGGCAATTAATTGGAGTCAAGCTTATTGCCGAAAATAGGCTTTAAGTGGACACACGCTAACTTAAAACATAAAAGGTTTCCACATGGAATCTTCAGATGGGATATCCCAAGTTCAAATTTTGTCGATGGAACTAGCATATGGGCATGCGTTTGAAGTCCAATCTGACATATTTCTGAACTATTCACAGGCAATGATCATGATGCGTAAATGCTAGCAAAAGATCTATTCACTGGAAAAGTCATGAACTTCGCCAAAATCAAGGGGTGGCATGAGGAATCGTTTATGAGTGAATTCTTGGCAGGCTTTTTTGTCCGCTTTCTGAACTCAGTTATAGAATTCTTGCATTAGGCAAGATCATGGAATGTATCGGCATAGAGTAACAAGGTTCCGCAAATAGTTCCGGAACGCCAGTACCAGCCGCTTCATGATGGTCCAGAAGCAGCAACAAGAGGTAGGACTAGGGATGGTTGCCTTGAATGTCGTTGATGAATAATCATCTAATTTTCGGCCTTTGTTTAGAATGCTAATCTCTGCTGGCATCGTAGTGGACTTCTCTACTCACATTGATCTTTTCCGGAAGCTTCATCCTAGCTTTTATCATCATTCAAACTCGGCCATCAGATGGGTACAATCGATTGTCCTAGCTCGAAACCTTCATCACTCTCGATATCTTCGGTCTCCACCATCAAACGAGTGGGCTACCGTTCAAAGTTCCCGGCAGAATATCCATCTAATGGAGTTTTTTAAATTAAAATTCCTGGCAAGCCTCCTTCATGGCTCCCCAAGGCAGTGAAAGTCGTTTGTTTAATTTTCAAGCATTATTGCTGTATACTTCCCACAGCTAACGAAGTATTCGACCAAGCATTAACCAATCATGCCTTGCAAACATAAGCTTTTCGACTTCCCCGTTCATATATTCTGAACCTTATGAATCTCACGATATCTAGTAAGAGTGATATGTGGAGGAAGTTTGCCTCGGGGCGATAATAAGTCAATAAGTCTCCACGAGGACACCACACGAAAGTGCTGATCTAGACAGAACTTTTCTTTGAAGCAATCCACCTTGACATATACGCTAAGGCTGTCTAGACCTAGACACCTCTCGTTCCTATTGACGAATGACAGATTTCTATATGCTTATGAAATCTTCGATTCAACTAGAGTGGGCTAAGCCCCCTATTCAATGGGAAAGGTACCAACACAGTTCTAGACTAGTTGCAAGTGTGATTCGGCCTGTCACGGCAGCTCGCTGATAATCGGTGTCGCGATATGCCAAAGTTCGAGGTTCCTCGGTATATTACTGCATGGGCTTTAGTACTGCCATCATGGCATCAAAAAGAACGTCGGAGATTCAGGCAACATTCTGATCATCGTCTGGTACAATTACCTGTACGCCCCTCTGGTGTGAATTACTTTTAGCATCATCATGTCGACTTACCATTTCCTTCCTTCTCTATATTTCTGATCCATCATACTATAGTCGAAACTAGCGTCAAGATCTCTGTAAATATTTTACCTAATATGCCGCCTATCCAAAGAAGATCACCACCAAACGACCCGGGCAGTCTCCTGGGTTTTAATTTCCCTTTGAAAATCTGGAGAGAAATTGGTGGTCGTGAAGTCCACCTAGCACGGAACCAACCACTTATTCTCTCATCCCAGGGTGATGGAATACAAGAAATCATACTTGATTACGGAAGGAGTGTAGGCGGACTCCCCTTCATTGAGACGGTCAATGTGACTAGTAATGGACGACCCGCTGTAGTCGATGTTGTGTATAGCGAAACAAGCACCGGAGTTCATAACAGAAAAATGGGTAAGACTGCGCTAATAGATCGTTCAATAGTGTGAGTGTTAACTTTCGTTAGGAGATGGACCATTCTTTGGATTCTCTAATGCAATGGATACTTACCGAGCGAAGACCCTTTACTTTACACCTTCGAATACACACAAGTTGGTGGTATCCAAACTTCCACAGACTTCCCAGCGATATCAAAAAATTACCCTTGTAACACCAAACTGTTCAGTGGCAATCTCATCGATAGGATTTCGACAAATAAGACCACGAACAACGGGAGAGGGCCATTTCGTGTCATCAAATGAGTTACTCAACAAGATATGGAGAGATGATGTCAATACAGTTGATCGTTGCACAGTGGAAGCTGGAGAAGTACAAGAGACTTGGGAAGTAGCTGAATTCGGAACTAGGATATCAGGACAGCGATGGGCACCTTGTCGTCATGGGACAAGATGGAAGGATAAGGCGATCAAATTTAAAGTAAAAATCGAGTCCGGCGGAGCCAGTTGGGGCATTCATATGGTGGAAAGTGGATTGATTTTCTCCATAGACATTGTATCAAGGAGCTTATCGGCTTTCGAAGGCGCTTCGGATACTTTATCGTCAAGATTAAGAGGAACATGGGACCTTCCCGGAAGTCTTGACTTGTTTGATTGGCTTCGGATTGATACTGAAGCTCGGGGTTCAAGCGTTTTGGTGAAGATCAACCACAAAAGAATCGCCCTTCTGAAGCGATTGGATATATACTCGTCGCCCGGATGCGAGCCAAACACTGGTTCGATTGCTTTCGGTGGTCCTGCACATTATGTTGCAGTATATCGATCGCTAGTGGTGAGAGATGTCAATGACAATATTCTCTATGAGAATGATATGAGACTCCGAAACAAAGTGCGCGTTTTGGCGGACTTTCACGTCGGGACAAACCAGATACCATGTACAGTCGACAGTGCAAAAGGCCATCGCATATGCTCCGCTGGTGATCTGTTCGTGATGGGCCGATCCATTTACCATTCGACTGGGTATTTAGAGGCGGTTCTGGGAAGCCTTTCGTTACTTTCTAGTCACCAAGAAAGCGATGGTTATCTTGGAAACATAAGCCCAATACAAAAGACATTCTTCGAGAATGAACGAAGTGAACCTCCCACCTACGCATTTTTCTCACTCACCCTTAGCTTTCAACTTTTAGTAGCTGTTAAAGATTATTGGATGTACTCGGGTGATTACTCTATTGTGGAGATGATATGGAACAAGATGGAAAAATCGATGGATTTTGCAATACTTTATGAAGATAAACGAGGATTAATTGTGGCACCACCAAATATGTCAAGTAAGGATTTTCCTCCAAGTACCATCAATAATGCCTAACCGTTGAGCAGGAGATGTTATGTCATCCGATGTATTGATAGGTGCTTCATCCAAGTTAAATCTTGCATACTACGATGCTTTGATTTCCATGAGCAAGATGTGTGGCATGTTCGGAGTGGAAGACCAATATGCACCACGTGCATTGGTACTCAAAGAAAGAATTTTGGAGAATTTATGGCATTCAAAAACAGGTGTTTTGCGGCTGAGTGACCGTACCCCACCAACGACGATATCCCACGAGGTTAACGCATATGGAAGAATTCTTGGTGTCATACCTCATACGGCAAGTTCAGATGAGCTCTTGGGGCTTTCAAAAACAGGAGAACTTCCTTGTATAACTCGGGATTTAGAGAGTAGAAGGTATGTAAAGGCTGTGAGTCCTTATACTTGTGGAATGGCAGCAGAGGCATTGTTTCAAGCCGGTAAGGGATATGAAGCGGTGGAATTAGTGGAAAAGGTATGGGGTCCAATGTCGGATCCAGAAAATGTAGATTATTCAGGAGGACATTGGAAAGAGATAAAACCAAACGGGCAACCAACTTCATCTACGACTTCAATGATGCAAGCACGATCTACCTGGCCAGTTTCTATTCTTCCGCAATATCTGGCGGGAGTTGAGCCAATATATCGGGGCTGGTCTCGTTGGAAAGTGCATCCTGTACTTGCAGGACTTACTTTTGTGGATTATCGACTTTCAACGTCAATGGGGGAGATATCCGTGGCCATTCACATCCACGAACAAAGTAGCACAGGAGAGCTCACAGTTTTTGTCCCTAAAGGAACAGTGGCGGACTTGTATCCACCAAAAGGCTGGATTTTCCTAGCATCTAGGAGTGTATGTGCGGAATATCTGGAGAAGAAAATCGTTATAGGGCAAGATGAAGCAGTAACTTTAAGGCTTTGTTTATCGCCTCAAAATAGGCACTCGGAGCCAAGCAAGAAAAGTTTAAGGGAGCTACCCTGGGAAGATTATGAACCTGGAACACAAGAGGAAGAACTGAAAGGTCCATGCTGTATAAAACGGCTTGGACGAAAAGTCTTCAAATTATGTAGAGAATAAATTCAACTCTGAACCAAAAAACTAGCAGTCTGTGCATCATCAATTGTCGTAGGATCAAAGTCGCAAACAGTCAAATACAGCAGTATTGGCAATAATCACCGATTGAAAGGCAGTGACATACTGGATGATTTAAATTCTTATGACAGGGTATATTAAAAGAATAATAGAACCTATGCATGGCCACTGGCCCGATTCATTGGACCCCAATTCTCTCGAGGATTAACTTGGTATCTTACTATCTTTTTTGTATCTTTCTCCACTCCTAACTTTTCGTCAAACACTATCTCGAGTTTCTTTTTCGCGGCGAGCAATGTGTCTTTCTCTTCAGCTTCAACTTCACTAGGCTCATCCTTGATATTCGACTGCTGGGTAGAAGTGTCCGTTCTGTCTAAGCCCATAATGTGCCACCCGGCTGTATTCTTCTTGATAGCACCCTCCTTTGGTGGACATTTTTGTCGCGCCCACTCTCTCATAATTTCCCAGATAACATCCCAAGGAGCATCGGTTTTGATACTACCACCCTTTGTGTGACTTCTAGTAACTCTATAGCCGAGATGGCGTAAAGCTCCTCGGAGTGCATTCTCGTGAGGAGTGACGCAATGAATTACTTTGGCGAGCATTGATGGTATGAAGAAGAATGGATAATGATCAAGCGCTGCGGGATCATTCTTGCCAGTCTTTGATGGGTCGGTCGGGGAGTCTGGCAGGTCTTTTATGGGAGGCAAATTCTCTTCGAGGGCCAATGTGAGCATTCCTTCGATCCTAGCCGTTGTATGATATGTATCCTTGGATACGTTGGGAAGGTCGTCGAGAATTCTCTGGACAAACTCAGGTTGATGGAGTGGGCCACCGTACATAGGTCCAGCGAGGTGAGTTCTCATACCGCAATGGGAGCAGTTCTCACCCGCGGATGGTCCCATGGAGTAGACATGTTTCCAGAAATGGCCATTACCATTTTTATTAGGCACGAGCTTGTTCTTTCCAACCATCTGAGTTGTCCATGCTCCACATCCAGTATCACAATTATAAACCATCATAGTTTTGCCTGCTAAAAATTTGACATCTGAGGGAGATTTGTATATTCTAACAAATACTCGTGCGTAGAAATCAATCGAGAGAGAAAGAAGTGGCTCCATTGCCAGGCCATATCGAGCGGCAGATGTAGCGATTGAATGCAAAATAAGTCTCAAACCACATTCATGGCTGTGCTGGCCTTTGACAGTAACCCCTCCGTATAGCGAGTATGCCTTTTCGGGATATCCATTGGAAGCCCATACACCAGCATCAGTACAAGTAACGCACAAAAGTCCCCCATCATCTCTGACGGCTTGTACTGCTGCATCCAAAAATGGAGCAGCTGTGCCGTAAGGATCCAGATCAATAACGTCATATTTTCTACTGCCACTTCCATCTTTGCTATCATCACCCACAAGACTGTACATATGTGTCAATGCATTGCCGGTGACAGCATTAATCTTGTTTTCAAGCTTATTATGCTTCACATTGAGTTCGATTGTTTTGGTAGCTGCGGGTAAAAGATCATTCGCAGTTATCGATGTCGCAAATGGAATTTCTTGAGCATATCGAAGAGCTCTGAGTCCAGTCGCAGATAATGCATCGAGAATTTTGAATCTTGGGTTGATTGAATTCGCAGGTTTTATTGGTTCTTTTTCGTTTTTGTTTTCTGGTACTTCAGCCGATTCCATTGTTACATGATTGTTTGCTTCTCCGCTGGCGATTGAGGTTGTCGTATTCGTCCCTCCATTTTGACCTGTTGCCTCTGCTTCCTTAGTCTCTGTCTCCTTTTCGAAACTGGTACTCTCTGGTCTTGCGACGGCTAATGGGAGCTCTACATTTTCTTCTGCACTTTCGAGTTTGCCAGCTTTCCTTGGTCCATCATTTCCTTCTTCAGCGGCCCTCTTTCTTTTTTTCTCCTTCTTGGCAGCATTCTTTTGTCTATCTCGTTCGATTATCTTCCTCTTCTTTTCCAATATGCTTTCTCCGTATGCCTTAATCGCCAGGACGCTCAAATCTCGATTGAATTGTTGAATTGGGTTGTAAAAGACAGATTGTACCTGATTTTGACCTTTGGGAGTCGTCTGCGGTACTTTTGATCCTTCTGTGGGTATTAGGATATGTGCGAGGCCTTCCTTAACTGTAGTATATTCTTTTCCATCGTGAAGAATGTGTTGATCGGCAGCGGGCACGACCGATATATCAGGAAGAGTAGCATCCATGGTGGAGACTGAAAAGAATCTATAAATTGAAATTATTTGCCGATTGCTAACAGCCTGTCGTGTAATGCGACTTCTTCTGAAGCAATTGACAGAAGCAGAGATCGATCGCATAGGTTGTTCCAGTTGGAGTATGAAATAAATTATTGAGAACAAAAATTATGAAGTTCTGCCGTTGCTGGCCGGCAAGGCGGTCAAGGGAATTGTATATACCAGCGCCATTTTCGCTTATCACCAAAGTCCTAGGTTCTACAGAAGACATCTTAATAGGGCCTATAGCACTATCACATGTTGTAATTTCATTCATCAAATTGATCAATAAAAGTTTGAAAATACCTATTCAAACTCTCCTATTAGGATTAAAATTGAATGAATTCATCACACACTTATTCTTGTAAAGTCGCTTAGCCCTGATTAGATGATCCGGGGATGAGTTTATAGGCCTCTTACAGTGCTAATATTCTTCAAGGCAGGCGGCAAGTGTGTAGCATATAACAACATATAACATCACCTTACAGCTACAGAATGTATATAGATAGACGCGAGGGGCAGAATCTCAAGCATTAACACCAATGCTTTAATTTGGGAAACCCGTTTCTCGGATTAGCTTAGTACAAAGGCGGAATTTCAAAGGCGAGAAGGGTGCAAAAGTGCTTCTAGAACATCCTACACTTTCAAGGTATTGAAACTTCTTGTACGGCTGTCTTGATGATAATTTTCCTGCTTGAAAGTTACTTCTGCTTGATAATAACTAGACTGGTGGAAGGGTGGAAGATAGTTAGGGTGCAGCTGGTCGTATGTGGTAGTCCATGTGTCTTTTGCAAGCTGCGCTTAGACAACTGACTGGTTAGATTGAGATATTGAATCACGTCGATGCATGCACACTGTCTTCCCTATTTTATTGGTCCAGCATTTAACAAAAATAAGCGCCCAACCATTTTACTTCTGTCCGCTAAACCGCTCTCGAGACTAAATGCTTCTCAATGCTTTGGCTCCGCGCTGAAGAACAGTTACAGCGCATATTGCCACCCAATGAATCAGGATCATACCGGGGTTGAAAGTATTCCGAGACACCAACGTCATATCTGTTCAGGGTTCCTAAATATACGACCGCGGACGCAAAGTCGCGTCTGAGAAATCACAAAGCCTCGTTCCAATGGTAGGGCAGATGTAGATGTGCAAGCATTAGAGGTAGGCTATTTGTGTATGGATGCATACTGCTTCGTGGCGGCTGAGGGGGCATGTCTTCTTTCTCTTCTGTGATTTTCCTTCTATTTAATATGATTGTAACGTTTTTGACTGTTCTGCTTGTTAATTTATCTTGCGAAATTATTCATTGGCAGTGACCTGCGATTGCTTTTGAAGATAATATTCCCTTTCCCACCGAATACCTTATGGCGCTGTCGCTGGCGCGATTGAAGTTTAGAAAGACTCGCTCAAAATCTGCCACAGCCGCACTTCCAACCCATTCCAGTGTTTCTCCTCCGATCGATACTAAAGACTCCGAGCCCACCGAAAGGTTTGGTCTTTTCCACCTGAATCCAACTCCCACACTTTCCAATGAAGAGCCACTTTATAGAATTGATGTTGTGGCACTACATGGTATAAAAGGCGATGCATTCAAGACATGGACGGAGAAGAGGGAAGATAATAAGAAGAACTTCTGGCTAAGAGATCAGTTACCAGTTGAGCTCCCAGGTGCGAGGATATTCTCGTATGGATACGATGCGAATGTACTGTTTAGTCGTGGGACGGGCACAATAGAAGATTTCGCGAGTACTCTTTTGGTGGATTTGATGAGGGAGAGAAAGGATGATTCGAATCAGAAACGTCGCATCATCTTCATATGTCATAGTATGGGAGGCATCGTCTTAAAAAAGGCACTTATCACCGCCGTTGATAATAGTACCTACAGAAACATATTTGACTCCGCATCCGCAATCCTCTTCCTTGCCACTCCGCATATGGGTTCCGATGAAACGAAGCTACCCTTGTCCATCGCCAGTGTTGCCAATGGCATTCTTTCGCTTCCAATGAGATTTAGCGGTCGTGTGAGAGATGATTTGATCATGCCTCTCGCGCGAGATTCGCCAGTCTTGAGGGACATACAGCAAACATTCAAGGAAAGGAAGTTGTATGAAGGACTAATGATCGCCAGTTTCCAGGAACAAGTCATTTGTACGGGATTGAAAGGATTAGTTGTTGATAGGGAGAGTGCACTATTGCACATTCCAAATGAACGGGCGGTGCCAATGAATCGTGACCATCGAAATATTTGTAGGTTTAGTGGACCGGAAAGCAAGTCATACCAGAGAGTTTGTGGCATTCTGAAAGAATATGCAGATAAAGCTAATATGAGTAAGCTCTCTGTAAGCGAGAAAATAAAGATATGCTAATGCCTAATTGAATAGGTGTTCAACCAGAACTCACATCCGATGACAAAGGTACGCAGTTTGCTTCCCTACTACACATCGAGTTAACTCACATACTTAGCTGTGTTGTCCTCCATACACTTTCTTGAAATGGAGCAAAGACGCCACAATACAAACGGTTCATATCCGGGCACCTGCACCTGGATCTTGGAAGACCCTGCCTACCTACAATGGAAAGCTGCCCGGCGTAGCTTGATATGGATAAAAGGCAAGCCAGGTGCAGGTAAATCCACACTCATGGCATATATCCTGTCGAATCTTCGCGATCATGATTCTGGCCAGCTAGTTTTAAATTTCTTCTTCCATGGTCGAGGTTCTCCTCTACAAAAAACCCCCGAGGGAATGTACAGGGAATTGTTACATCAACTCTACCTCCAAGCATCTCCTATGCGTGGATTGCTTCGAAAGTCTTTCATTCAGAAAAATGCGCTTGGGCAATCAGAGAATGGTTGTGTTTGGACTGAAGATGAATTAAAAGAATGGCTATTCAATGCCATCACTTGCATTGCAAAATCGCAACCCGTCACTTTATATGTCGACGCACTTGATGAAGCTGGTGATGATAATGCGAGGATGCTGATTGATTATTTCGACGATATGAAAAAAAGGGTAACCGCAGATAATGGATTTCTAAAAATTTGCGTTTCTTGTCGACATTATCCGAATGTCTCCTTAAGTGACGGCTTTGAAGTCAACGTGGAGAATCACAACATGCGGGATATTGCAATTTTCGTTCATGTGGAACTGGTCTCGAGAATTCGGAATTGGGACAATGATCGGGTAGCTATTGAGGGTAGGGAAAAGATGGAAGCAGCCATTGTAAAGAAATCACTAGGTATATTTCAATGGGTCAAGCTTGTAGTTCCAATGGCTGCGGAGACTTTCAACGATACGGAAAGTCTGAAGGATGTCCACATCATGTTGGGAAAGGTACAGGATGACCTCGCGGCTGTGTACGAGAATATTTTGACTAATGTCATCAAAGTTAAATATCGATCCAAGGCACTGCTGTTAATGCAATGGGTTGCACTGGCCGAACGACCTTTGACTGCTACCGAACTACGAATTGCGATGGCATGTGATGAAGGATCCGACAATCCTGGAAGCAAAAGATGGGAAGATAATGAAGATTATATCGAGTCCGATAGGCGAATGGAAACTTTGATGAGGACACTTTCTGGAGGGTTGGTTGAAATAGCCTTGTATACCTCGGGTTTATATCGAGTGCAATTTATTCATCAGACAGTGGTGGATTTCATGCTTACGGAAGGTCTTCTATCTCTAGTACAACGTTTAACCCCAGATAATACGGAAACCTGTGAAGCCGGGTCTGGATCTGCCAATACTCGAATCATTGGACAAAGTCAAGACTGTCTCTCAAGATCTTGTGTGAACTACTTCAAATTACCAGAGATATCGCAAGAAAATTGGTCCGATGATTCTGAGAGAGTCGAGGAATTAAAGGTGCAAAAATACCACTTCTTTGATTACGCGATTGAGAAATGGTGGGTGCATGCAGAGAAAGCGGAGAGAGGAGGGTTCTGCCAGGAACACTTAGTGAAACAACTGGAAGATCCTCCGGATTTTTTTGAGAAGTACATCACCTTTGAAAGAGCCATAGACATACATTCTTATGGATTGCGCGACGGCTCAACGATTTTACATCTCATGGCATACACAAACCTGCAAGGTCCAGCTAAGGCGATAATAAAGCGAGGCGATTCGGTCGAGGATCAAGACCGGGGCTCGATTAGACCTCTACATTGTGCGGTTTATCGTGGTCACAAAGATATGGTACAGTTGCTTCTCGACGCCGGTGCCGATATGACAGCAACTCAAGACCGTCGACTTGCGGCGCTAGAAGTAGCTGCATCGAGGGCTCATGAAGATGTCATACAGCTCCTACTGGAGCGAGGGGCTGATATTAATGCAGTCTCCAATAGCGGGACTGCATTGGAAGGAGCTGCTTCTAGTGGTGACATACAATTAGTCCGGAAGTTATTAGATATTGGGGCGAAAGTCAATCAGGAAGGGCACTACGGGAGCACCCCTCTAAAAGCTGCGGCTGAAAAAGGACATGTGGATATAGTTCGACTTCTCTTAGAGAATGGTGCAGATGTCAATCATTATGAAGAATATACTGGAACTGCTCTCCAGCGCGCTGCGATGTACGCTCACGATGAAGTAATTCGACTACTTTTAGAAAATGGAGCGTCTATTAACGCACCTGGGGGCAGACATGGAAGCAGTTTGCATTGCGCTTGCGATGCATTACCTTTTTATCACGACACCGGCACGACGATAGAGCTTCTACAAGTACTGCTAGATCATGGAGCCAATATCAATATGTATGACGGGCCATGGGGAAGCCCGCTTGCTGCTGCTATCAATCGCTGGGGCTCCTTAAAACCGGATCAAAGAGAGATTGATCCACGGATCTTACTTCTTTTAGAAAGAGGAGCGAATGTAAATCCGCCTACTGGAGGAATTGGGAATCCTCTAATCGCCGCAGCAGGGCATGGAAATGTCAGACTCATGAGTTTATTGCTTGAGCGTGGTGCTGATGTCAATGCCATTGGTGGCTATAGTAATACTGCTCTTTGCGAAGCGTCTGATACTAGATGGAGAGCACATCCGGATGCTGTCAGGTTTCTGTTGAATAGCGGTGCGGACGTTAACTTATTCGATAATTCCAAGGGGAACAATTCAAATGGCCCTCCGCTTCAACGAGCTGTAGTCAGAGGGCGACTGGAAATAGTGAGTATACTACTAGATCACGGAGCGGACGTGAACGTTGGAGCAGGGCAATCCGGCGGGGCGCTATATGAGGCTGCTCAGCATGGCCATTTAGAAATTTGTGAATTGCTATTGAATCTTGGGGCTGATGTCCATGCGGAGGGGATGGTCGGTACCGCACTTCATGTTGCTGCCAATCGTGGCAGTGTGGACATTGTTCGTCTATTGCTCGAACACGAGGCTCGAGTCGATCAAATTTGCGGATTTGGCACAGCACTTCAAGCAGCTGCGGCAAATGGGCATCTTGATGTTTTTAATTTACTAAGAAGTCATGGGGCAGATATTCATCTCATAGGAGGGCACCATCATAATATGCTACAAGCATCGGCATTCGGAGGAAATATCAAACTCGTTGAACAGTGCCTGGGCAGTGGTATAGATGTCAATATAATAGGAGGAAAGGAAGTTCAAACTGCATTGATGGCAGCGGCTCAGCAAGGACATGTTGAAATCGTGAAATTGTTATTGGATAAGGGGGCGAAAGACATAAAGGACGGCTGGCACTTTAGTGTTTGGTATTATGCGGAGAACTGGGGCCACAGGAAGGTGATGAATGTCTTGAAAGAGAGGGGCCTGGAGGTAGTGAGAGAGACTATTGGGAGGGGGAAAAAGCTTGATTCAAAATAGAATATCGAGTTCATGATTTCAAAAGATGAATTTATTTTTAACCAAGATGCTTTACGTGACTTTCTGGCAAAATGGAAAGGTTCATGTTCAAAGGCCCATCTCAATAATGGATTTTGGGGAATCTTTGTGTGCCCTTGCTTCAATTGTTGAATTTCAAGAATCATTGAAGGATGGCTGGTCACTTATTCTAGGGATTTGATCATGTGATAAGCCCCTTCACCTCGCGTATAGGATTCATGACATGAATCGATGATACGTCGTCGAAGGACCCCAAATTTATTTTCATGCATGAGTTTACGCAATAAACACCAATGCCGACGATATCCTTCGAGGACTTTGAAACGTTGAAACGTGGAGGGTATTGGATTTACTCCATGGCTGTGATCTGCATAGACCAGTCCCATTGTAGTTTCTCAATTCACATATCTCTCTTCTCTAAGCCATGCAGTTCTCCGGAGAACAATAATACTCAACTCATCATTGACCGGTCCTTCGATTAAGTACTTATTCTAGTTGACTGCACTTGAATGGCAAAGATGCTGCGCATAGCCCATACATCCTGTATAACCTTCGAATTAGGGTTGTGGTTTGCTGTCGATGTTTCCAAAAATACACCGGTGACCAGGTTTTATCTGTGGCTTTACCGTTATGAAGAATTCCGCACCTATCAAAATGGTCAGAGTCTAATCCACTGAGGCTAAGTTTCAATCTTGGGTATAGCTTGATTAATCTCTGAGTATCCTCAATTAATCAAATTTGAACCAATTATAATTGATTGATGCTCCAATCTTACATTAATCGTCGTTTCTAGTCCGCAAGTTCGCAGATGCTCCTGGACCTGAAGCTGTCTCGAATTTTAGTTTCTACAAGGAGCAGAACACTAGTTCTAGTTAGTGATTAGCCTTGGGCTCAGTAGATGAGATGTGAGATGCCCTCGAAAAATAAAATAATCTCTCAGTAACTTTCATTTCGCACCTTCTACACAAACTCCATTTCTCACTTCTCTTTTATATAATCATAATCATATAGATAGAATAAACACCTCAACTTTTGTTAATCCGAATCGAGAAAGTCTGCACAAATTTAGCCACGCCATCTAATACACAAGATTCTTTCGTTAAACCTGACGCTGGGTCGTGTTTAGGGGTCTAGCCGTGTTGGAAAATGAGTGTAAGTCCTGTGTTTCAATTCTCCTCGGTCAGGTTTCAACCTTTCTCCGAGAGACCTTCCATCTCTTGATTTGACATTTACAATTCATTTGATTATCTCTTGTCGAAGAATCAAAAGCAATCAAATTACTCTGGAAGCAATTAACTGACAATCATGGCACAGTACGGGTTAGTTATTCACCATTCCCCTGAACGCCATCGACACGATGACTCCTTAAATTGCGACCATGAAAATGAAAACCTCAACGTCTGGACCGGTAACGGCTTTACTAATAATGCTCGAGCAGAAACGGATATGGCGGAAACCCATATGCTCAGCCAGAAGCATCGCCGGGCTACCCTCAGTCACCGCAATACGATAATGGGGCAGCGATGGGACGAGACTCTTATGGTGGTGAGCATCTTTGACCACATGGCCACTATCATTCCATTGACATCAAACCAGGACAAAATGTTGAGATGGCATCTTTAACACAAAATGGAATGCAGCCTGGAGAACAATCGGATCCAAATTATATCCTCAATGCATGCCGCGACATCGACTATCAAATCGAAGCAACTAATGAATACATCAATGAACTGGAAAGGCTGAAGAATCGAGTCGGAAATGAGCTTGACCAAGGAGTGATCGCCAGGGACCTTGCAGGAATAGCGAGCGATTCTAGCACTGCCTTCAAAAGTATTATCAATGAGATCTCCAGGCTCAAGAGAATGCCCGAGTCAACAAGCCCAAGAAATCAACCTCAGATCGGCAGAGTTCAACGTAAACTCAAGGGAAACATGGATTCATACAAGGCAAAGGAAATGGCATTCGAGCACGCAGTCAGAGACCAAATGAGACGAGAGTATCGAATCGTCAACGCCGAGGCAACAGAGGAAGAAGTCAATGCTGCTGTACCAAATGCAGAACCACAACAGATGTTCCAACAGGCTTTGATGACGAGCAACAGACAAGGACAAGCAAACACAACTTTGAATGCTGTTAGACAAAGAAATGAGGCCATCAAGAAGATTGAGCAAGATATCATTCAAATTGCAGAACTGTTCTCGGAGATGGAGAACTTGGTTGTGCAACAAGAAGCTGCCGTGGTCAATATTGAAATGAAGGGTGAAGAAGTTGTAGAGAATCTGGATAAGGGAGTTCAACAAATGGACACAGCAATTGTGAGTGCGAGATCAAGAAATAGAAAGAAGTGGTACTGCCTAGGAATTGTTGGTATGTATCCCTTGCATTTATTGACCTCTCCCTTACTTCCATCTTCCGATTACTAACATGAAACCCTCAGTCATCATCGTAGCCATTATTGCAATCGTCTTAGCTGTACACTTCACCAACTCGAGCAAGAACAACAACAATAACAAGACAGCCAAGAGATCCATCCCTATTGTTGGATCAGCACCAGTCGTGCCAGGCACCGATTTTACTACATCGGACCGATTGGTCGTACCAGGTGCGAGCTTCCTAGAATCAAAGATAGTGGTTCCAGGCACGCAATGGAGTGAAGACAAAGCAGTAGTCCCAGGTGCAGACTTTACACCTGTGGTTCGAAAGTGGAAGAAATTTGTTGCATGAGCTTGACGGGGGAAATGTTTGTATAAATGGCCGGCCCAGATGTGCTCTTGATGTTTCTTTTGTCTTTTCCGCAAGTAAGCACGTTTGTACGGGACTCACAGCTAATGAGTTGTGCATAAGATTTGGGCGTATATGATGATTTTAGTTCAAGAATTCAAGAGAAGGAAAGAAAGAAGGAAGGAAAGGAGATTTTACCCTTTCAATCACAAGCACTATGAGAGAGGTGCCTTCGAGACAAATATCATTTCTTTGTGTAGGAATAGAAGGTCTATATGGGAGGAAAAATTATACCATACCTTTTCTCTAGTTGTAACGCATGTTGCTTTCATTCGCTTCGTTTGATATAGGGGGAAGGGAGTTTGTTGTTTCTTCTGCTTCATTGGTTTTGAGAGAGCGTGTCACAGAGTGATGGATATATAGTATATTTGTAGTGTAGTTGTGGATTTAATATATGGTAACATTTTTTGTAATGAATTTCGAGGTATATTTATATGGTTTTATGTTCTTTTATTCTTGTTGCTATGTGATGTGCGTGTTTTTGTTTATGTCGGTTGCTACGGTACATGTATTGTTGAGGTATATATGTGCTGATGTTTTGAAGTGAATCTATTTTATGTATTGTACTTGAGATGAAGTTTCTGCTTTCTCGTATTACGCACCAGGTTCTACTCCTGTCTATTCGATTTACTTCATCTGTACTTGCTATTAATTACTTACTTCTCTCATCCCATCCCACCTCATCACATCACATCGAATCCTACCCCTTTCATTGAATATATATCTCCCAACCTCTCACTCCTCCATCTCCACCTCCACCTCCACCTCCACCTCCATCTCCACCTCCATCTCCATCTCCATCTCCATCTCTACTCACAGATCACACCGCTTTTCCCAACCCAATCCCCATATCCACGACTCTTCAGATTCCCATCTCATTCACCATACCTCGTACTTCTCGCTTCAGAATCTAGATAATTAGAATATTCACTCCTCGCTAACCCTCGATTATACATACATATCATATCATATCGTGTATTTGCTACCAGCTTAGCGAAGAAATTCATTTATATCTTCATTATTTGGGTTGTTCGCTTGTGGATTTATGGATTCACTCTCTCATCCTGTAATCTAATATCGACTTTGTTTTGCTTTACTGGTTTACTGATTCACTATTCATCCTTCAATACATGTAGCCTTTACCGAGATCCCATTTCATCCCTCTTAGCCTATTCCATATATCCCATTCCTCATTCTCCTCTCAATTTCTCAACCTTGTCTGTATCATCCCCCCTATCTTATCCCATAGATACGATTTCCTCATCTCATCCCCCGGAGTCATCATCATCATCAGTATCCTCTTCTACACAATCGAATTATTGAACTTCCATCCCATCCCATCCCATCACCATTCCCACCATCCATTCCATTTCCCAATCTCGAGTTCTTGATCCTTATATTATAATACGGTAATTACCTACTTATCTTAAAAGCTATTTATTTATACGCTCAAAATTCCAATACTTCTTTCTTTCATTTACCTCCCGAGATCCTTCTATTACTGTATACCTCCAATTAATACCTCATTCACCTCTATACATCCTTATTTTCTTCCATCTCCTTTTTTGAAATCCATACTTTAATATACTACCCATTTAACCTACTATATCAATCTCAATTAGATTCAATAATCACCACCTATTCACTCCACCCATTCACTCCCTCATTCACTCACTCATAAATTTCATATTCCAAAATAAGAAGACTATTTTATCTCAGCTCACATAACAAGTAGAGAGCCATAAGAAGGAAGTGATTAAGAAATACATACATACACATATATTTAATCACCTACTTGTAATGCATATTATATAGCGCTGAATGGAGTGAAGTGAGTTGAAGTATTGTGAAGTAAAATGAAATACTATGAATTAACTAAAGATAGGATACACTCCAAAAATCCATTCATCCAAATGCTAAGAATACCATGAGCCCATCAACATCTCGCCCCTTATTCCCCATAACATACCTCCCAATTTCCTCTCAATGTCATGTCTGTCTATCATGATATAATAAAATTGCGCCTATGCCGTTCCGTGCCATGCCGTGCTGTGTTGCCGTGTCTTGGAGTCATTAACTAATTATATATACATTTCCATTCCCAATCCGTTTCCTGATTCCATTCCTAAACTACCATGCTGCCCATTAAAAATATACATTCATATCCAATGACAATAATTAAGAAGCTTCGAAAGCCTCTCCCTCTCTCTCTCGCTCTTTCTGTCTTTCTGTTATTGATTCTGCACCCGGTATTGCTTTATCTCCTTCATCTCCTTCCCCGTCCATATTACTCGCTCCCTGGTCACCATGATCCCATCCCACACCACCGATAACTGTGCGTAGAACATTCATTTGCTTATCGAATCCCTCGAGAATTTTGTCCATATCCAATTCCTCATTTTCTCCATTCTCATCATCCTGTTCCCTCCCCTTTCCCTTCTCCCTACTCCTATTCAAATCCTTATCCTCTTTTAAAATAGGTATACCCACCCCATCAATTCTCAACATGAGTCCACCTTCCTTCTCCTTATTCTCTCCACCCTCCTCACTCGCACTCTCCCAAATAGGTGCTTTTCCAATCTCACATCCCATAACCTGCCATTTATCACTTAAACTTTGTACCCTAACCACTCTATCCCCAGTTTCATTCATATCGATTATAATAACTCTTTCCTCCCTCAACTTTCCCCTACCATCCTTGCATTTCCTGATCGATAGTCCCGGTCTAGAGCTCGCGTTCGCAGTTCTTAACTCCCCAGAATCTTTGTTCGTCAAAGAATTACTATTCGAAGTATTTGAAATATCCGGCAGGCATCTCAAACAAGCATCTTTCAAATCTTCACTATCCTGATCATCTAAAAATATGTAATGTATTCTGCTAGGATGATGCGTAGTAGGGGTCTTTGGGTTTCCATCTTTATCATCACCGAGTACCGTAGAATCCGTGATTAGAGTAAAGAACGGAGCGAAAGAGGAAGGTTGTGAGGTAGGCATCTGCGAAAGCTCGTCTTGTTCGTTGGAAGGTTGTTGAATATGTATCAATGGATCTGCGACGTGTGGAGGATAATCGGGTAATTCTGGGAAAGGTTCACCATGTATGTATAGCTCTGCAGCAGTCGGTGAGGCAGACAAGCGTGGATCGGGTGAAAGATGTCGAGTGTCCAGAGGAGAAGTAGAATATCTAGTTTCTTGTGGAGAGTTTGATAAATATTGAGGATTCTGAGAAAATGTAGAGAGATTTCGAGGAGAAATAGATAGATGACTTGTATAATCTGGAGCTTGGGAGGATGGGGGATGAAGGGGATCAGGATCATTTTTAGACATAATGTATGCTTGTCTTCCCCGTTTGTAATTGTTGAATCTTGTTGGGAAATATGACGGGGAGGCGGGCGTTTGGTAGCTGTTTGGTGTTGAGTACTGGCTAGCAACTTATTTTGATATAGCTCTGCATATGTCGTGCAATGTGAACGCGGGGATTCTGCAACTTGTTGGTGAGGAAGGTTTAAGTTTGAACTTATAGATGATTGATTTGATAACCACGTTATCAAAGGCTTGAGCTCTTGAAATCTAGCTTATCTACACGTGATTAAGTTATGGTTTTAACTGTTCTAGATGTCCTTTGCGTACGCAGATTTCACTTGGCATATTAGATTTGTACTGGCGTTTATATGATAGAGATATATATTCCATATTTCATATTTCATGCTGTCTATTAACCTAAATATCACTCTTTCTATACTAAATATGAAACACTCCATGCAAATGTGCCCATCCACCGATGTTGTCGCTAACATTAAGAACAGAAACTCTTTGCGCCAATTATAATATTCCCTTGGTATCGCGTCAAGAGGATACACATGGCTGTGTAAGTGCACAATGTACAATGTATTTGGCATATGTATATCCTTCACTGCTGATCCTACCTACAACCCAAACTTCATTATATCAAAAGGGTAAAGATCCCACCACCAACACCAAGCATTACCATCGCAATACCACCGACGAAGACTCTAGCCCATTCAAATGGTCCAGGGCCTGATGATCCTGCAGATTTCTTCCCAGTGCTAGTTGATGTTGCTGTTGAAGTGAAGCCTGCTTCAGCATTCAATCCCGTGGCACTTGGATTGTAAGTTGCTTGACCAGTTCCAGTCGCAGTTGGTGTAACACCAACCCTTGGGTTGCCAGAAGCTGTCTGTGTAACAGCCGCTTCATTTGGTGCGCTCGATGCACTTGGTATGGCTGCACCTACGCTTGCAAACGGTACAATATTGGACCCAGTAGAATTAAAATCGGTTTGCGCGAGTCCAATTCTGTTATTCTCGAGGTCATAGACAACATAGGCTGATCGTAAGAATGTATCCCCAAATAGCGTAGGATTTGAGCCGGCGGCTTGAATACCGAGTTGACAAGCTGCATCACCATTGCTGTAGGTTGGTGTACGTCCATCGCTTGTGGTGAGAGGTAATACGAGTTGTGATACATCAACCTTAATAGTAGGACCATCCACTCCTCCAAACCCGTAGTTGATGCTTCCAGACTTCTTAGATAAAGAACAGGGAACGACTACCGCGCCAAGCTGTTGAGATACTGTTGCTCCCAGTTCCTCGAAGATGACGGCGGCAACCTCATCAGGTAGAAGAGTAATGGTGGTTCCAGAATCGAGAATGGCTGGTTGAGCAAAATTGGCTGGGGTCAATTGATCTGTCCCAGATGAGGATTGAACCGAGAGAGAAGTCCAAGCTACAGTGAAGGATGTTACCGAGCCCCCACGAGAGCTTGGATAGACATTAACAGTGACTAGGTCACCCGCATATTTTTCCGTATCGATACCACCGAACAATATTGAGCCAGTACTGGATTCTACGTGGATATTAGTTTCGTTCCCAGATTGATCCTATGAAGAAAAGAAACTTACGCAAATCATCCAACCACAAGCTATAAGCATTACTATTTATCAATCCTGAAGAGACCAAGACGTTCGGTAAATTCGGGTACGTAGTACCATTTCCAGTCTCAATGTTTGCCTCCGAGCTATTATATCCAATGCCCATGATTCCAATGGAAATAGAAGTGTCTGTGGCGAAACCCATCGTAAAACTTTTGACTGTAGCTCCACCAATCGAGAAGGTATCTTGAAAATAATCTCCAGTCGATCCAGTTCCATCTACATATGAAATATTGAAGGCGTCCCCATCTACTTCGTGGAAGGTTGTAGAGCTAGAAGAGTCAACTGTATTGTGTTAGCAATTCTCCCCCATACACTTGCTCGGACAGAATAGAAATACATACAACTCCCACCGGGACATCCTCCATCTTTAGTATCCTGACAGATAGTAGCACTCGAACTTGGTACCCAAACATCAGAACTACCCGTATCGATCTGTAAACTGAGCTGTTGTGCTGGAGTTCCCACTGTTACATTTGCATAATATAGACCACTCGTTAAGGCATTTCCCAAATTTGCTGTTACTGTATCTGCTCTTTCTGTAACTCGTAGTACCTCACCCAGACCTCGACGCTGAAGATATTGTTGGCGCTTTTGTAATTGTGCTGCTTCATTGGCATGATTTTTGGCGATTCCCATTTGAACTGTATTTGCATCTGCAAACCCCAAAAGCGAAGAGGTCAAGAGCAAAGTCGAGATTATTGTAGATGCAGCCATTTTGGCGGTATTTCAAGATGAAAGCAACAGGAGGGCGGAAGAGGAGGAGGAGGAGGAAGCCGCTGAAGAGAGGAAGATGAAGCCGCCGAGGGGAGGAAGAAGGAGGATTTAAAGGTAAAGTAGTGACTAGGAAAAATGAAAGAGAGAGAATCGAGGCTGGCAAAATGAGTGAATCGTATTTATTGCTTTCTGCGAGTGACTAATGGCGAAGGTGGAGTGTGATAGTATGACGAATGTACAAGTAGTTTCCTTATCCTCTATCACTATTGGATCATGGAGAAAAACTAGGTTTAGACGGTAGCCCTATCCTTCCTTAGCTGCCGAAGTAGCTTTTCTATACACTCAAATAGCTTCGTTCCTTAAATCAAGGCTATTTCAATATTTCGATGGGTCGTTGTTTTCGTGCTAATTGGATGAAAAGGAAAGAAAGCTGGAGATCTTGGGGGGATCAATGTGGTAGGTGGAAATTTTGAATTGGTAAGAAATCTAGATTTCGAGAAAGGATCCGTGTCGTTTAATTGAAACTTTAATTGAAAGCCGCTTGCACAATTTGTCACCTCTATGGTAACCTACTGTATGTATCGTGTATTTATCGTGTATTATATATACAATGGGGGCGGAAAGCTTTCATTAAAATCGAATTTATATACGAATTTATTTTAGTTTAAAAATCAATATAAATGATCAGATTTAATTGAGATGAAATCAAGTACAGGTGGTGAGTTTTCTTTTCTTTTGATTGATTGCATCTGTTCACAACTGCGCACTCGGTGTTAGATATATTCCTAGGGGAGGTTTTCAAACTTTCACTCCTTTATTCTCTCCCTCCCCAGCCATCATGAATGATGCAGCGTTCCAGATATTAATAAGATGCATTAATTATAGAATGGGAGCCAAATAAAGGTGTCCGTCTGGCCAAGATTGAGGCTTGTTAACTCGCTTTCCTGCCTAAAGGGAAAGGTAGGTCTTGTAACATCCAATCAAATGTGATTATTACTTCTTGGATCTGACATTCCTTTCGACCTAATACACTCAGCTGAACGCAACTTTGACTCTGAATAAAGGTGCATTCCGCCACCAGTCACGTCGTACGCGCAATCATGCATTCAATAATGTATCAAGTATGCTGTTGCATTTACCGCAGCAGTTTGACGAGGATTCTTTTCAAAGTAACAACGAAATCCTCCAACAGCGCTGAGCTCTCACATTATTATTTTGCCCCTCTTAATAAATCGCAGGTCATTTCGGCAAGCCGTGCATTATCTTTTCGACAAAACCTTGGATATATTATTCCTGGGGGAGGAAATGCTTGGCGAAAGCTTGTATAGAAAAGAAATTGTACGGGGATGAATGAACGAATCTCTGACGGCACACGTTTTGATTGTTGGTCGCGGGAGTGAAGCTGGAGGCTTTGGTGTTTTGACTTGTTTTTGGCGGGCAATGTAATGGTAGGGGTTGTTGGAACATAATCAAAGGTTCCGTGTGGCGATGCAGCGTTATTATTTGATGGATTCATTTGTTCCTTTGTTCTTTGCTAAAATTGGGGGATTTGTCAATGAGGTAAATCTTCGGGATAGGTTAGAAATGTGCTACCTATTGGTCCCATTGTTTCTTACTAAATGATGCATGGCTAGACGGAGCTCAGCCCTGATGTCATGAAGATATATGTTGGAATTCGAGGTCTGCTCTCTTACCTGGAGAGTCAATATACGCATCTCCTTGATGCAGCGGTAGATCTAACCTTTCAATGTCGATTCATGACTCCGCTACCATTCGAAATATAGATATAAGATAACCTCATATGACACCTAAACGAGAGAAGAACTTTCTTCAGATTTCGATTGGGTCTATAGACTCTGCTTGGTGGAATCATTTTGGACCCTTAATAGGAAAAAGAACGAAGGTTGGCTGGCTGTTCGAGCTTCCACATACTCGACACACTCGATATATTCAATATATTTGCAGTATTTGATACATTCGAGGTTATCTGCATAGAAATACAATATAAAATTTGTCTAATGGACATCCAAAGCAGATTTAGGAAGTTCAACAGTTTTCTCCTCTCGAGTTCCAGCCATTGATGAATTTTAAGTCGGGGAAAAAAAAATATAGGTTAGATTGATTGTAGATGTTATGAAGCCTGTGAATAAGCATATGAACAAGAATCATCCAGCTGTAGACGCCAGACCAACGAGGAGAAGAAATTCAGAAGTTATATTGGGAAGTTTTTTATATGTGGAGTTGAATTCCATAATCAGTAGATGCAGCTGGAGTCCAGCATGGAAGTGTTCAAGAAACCTTGTATGTTAGGCCTGAATAATTAAATACCTGAATAATTACCTCCAGTACAACTTTCAAGCTCCCCGCCAACCAAAGTTTAATCCAAAATCTCTCAAGGAAAAAAGAGGCCATGGACAAGAGAAAATGTCAATTCGCCTTCCTGTCAAATCGTGGTCTTCGACTTTAAGACTACCTAAATCTTCTTTTCCGTAAGCAAATCTTTGGTTTGGTTTGTCAATTGTTGATACTTTTTCGAACCATCAATTAATTAATTGACTCCAACATCACCAGTCCTCGACCAATCCCCTCGGAGCAACCAAAATACCTTCAACGATGCTCCGATGATCTCTACAAATGGCAAAGCCATGAAAGGTCTGCCAAGAAGCCATTTGTCCTTCATGATGGTCCTCCATACGCCAATGGTCCTTTGCATGTTGGCCATGCTGTGAATAAACTTCTAAAAGATATCATTTGTCGAACCAAGCTCCAACAGGGCCATCGAGTTGTGTGGGTTCCAGGATGGGACTGTCATGGCCTTCCGATCGAAATCAAGGCTCTTGAACAACAGCGCGAGAAGAACAAAGGTGGTGAAGGGATTTTAGATGCCATTGGAATACGACGAGCGGCTCGAAACCTCGCAAGCAAAACCGTAAAGGAACATATGAAAGGCTTCCGAGAATGGGGTATTATGGCAGATTGGGAAAAGGCTTGGAAGACAATGGACAAGACATTCGAAACCAAGCAACTAGCAGTTTTCCAGGAAATGGTCAAGAAAGGTCTTATTTTTCGACGTTACAAACCGGTCTATTGGTCACCATCATCGAGAACAGCTCTCGCGGAAGCGGAGCTTGAGTACAACAACGAACATATTTCCACATCAGCCTATATCAAGTTTCCTATCACGAACATCTCCAGCGAAATTAGAGACTCCGTCCCCAATTTAAATAAACTTTCTGCATTAATTTGGACTACAACCCCTTGGACGCTCCCCGCGAATAGAGCTATTGCCTTTCATCAAGACCTGACTTATTCTATTGTCAAATGTGATGATGATCACCTCATCATTGCAGGCTCAAGGCTCTCTGCACTACAGGATTCATGCTTCAAAGACAAGGTTATCGAGGTTGTCCGGCAAAATATCTCTGGCTCTGTGCTCAAAAACCTGACTTATACCAATCAACTTCGTGGCCAAAACTCTGATGTCCAGCCTTTGATACATGCAGGTTTTGTTTCGTCTGAATCCGGTACAGGACTGGTTCATTGCGCTCCTGGACATGGTATGGATGATTATGAGGTCTGCACTAGTCTTGGTATAGAGGCTATTGCCCCTGTTGATGATCTAGGTTGCTTTACCGATGTTGCTCTCCCTGACGATCCAAGTGCTTTGTCAGGTAAGTCCGTGCTAAATGATGGGAACATGGAGGTTTTGAAAATTCTTGGAGATCAAGTTTTGTTCATTTCTAAGTATAAGCACAAATACCCATATGATTGGCGAACCAAACTTCCCGTCATTGTCAGGGCTACAGAACAATGGTTTGCAGATGTTGGAGACGTCAAAAGTGTTGCTTTGGAGAGACTGAACGATGTGACATTCATCCCGCAAACCGGAAAGCAGAGACTAGAAAGCTTCATCAAGTCGAGGAGCGAGTGGTGTATCTCAAGACAACGAGCTTGGGGTGTTCCCATACCTGCATTGTATGACGAAAACGGTACAGCCTTATTAACTGACACGAGTGTTGCACATATTCTCTCTGTTATCGAAGAACGAGGAATCGATGCATGGTGGTCAGATCCAGAGAACGATCCGGCATGGATTCCCGTTGGGATGAACGGTACATATCGACGAGGCAAAGACACTATGGATGTTTGGTTTGATAGTGGTGCCAGCTGGACACAGACCGAACAACGTGCCGATGTTTACTCCGAAGGTACTGATCAACATAGAGGTTGGTTTCAATCAAGTTTGTTGACCCACACCGCTGTTGCCGATAGTTCCCAAGCACCTTTCAAGACATTGATTACACACGGATTTACTCTCGATCAAAATGGGAAAAAAATGTCTAAATCGATTGGAAACACAATAGCACCAAGTCAAATAATGGATGGTTCCCTTCTTCCGCCTGTGAAGATGAAGAAGAAGGGTGGAAATGTTTCTCAGGGATTTGGCGCTGATGCATTACGCTTATGGGTGGCTAGCAGCGACTATACTAAGGATATTGTCATTGGTCAACCAGTTCTTGCATCTGTAAACTCTGCATTATTAAAGTATCGCATCACTTTCAAGATGTTACTGGGATCAATGCATGAAAGTGCGAGGACTTCACCAGTGACTAAACTGGATAAGATCGCATTGGTCCAATTGAGGGCAGTCATGGCTGAAGTCGAGTCGGCTTATAATTCATACGAATTCCATAGGGCTGTGAGTGCAATTAATCGCTGGATCCACACGGATCTCTCCGCATTTTACCTGGAGGCTAGTAAAGACAGGCTCTACTGTGGTGATGGAGGGGGTGTCTTGGAAGAAATATTCCATGGTCTCCTGAAAATGTTGACTCCAATCACACCTTGTCTTGTCGAAGAGGTCTGGAACCATTTGCCTGCCTGGATGGCTGCCGAAAGTCCAGTTCATCCATTTCATCGAGAATTCCTTGATCCTGTCATTTCTCCCCGTCGACTTTCCGAGGAAGAAATTTCATCTATTGAGCAAGATATTCCCTGGTTATTAGAAGCACATACTGCCATCAAACTTGCCCAAGAAGAAGCTCGCTCTCAAAAAATCATTGGGTCGTCTCTAGAAACATCCGTATTAATAGATCTGCCCTCAAAAAGCCTGGGAGTATTCGAGCGCTATGCAGATGAGCTAGAGAGTATATTTGTTGTATCATCCGTGGAAATTGGCGGTGATGTCAATAGAGAAGACTGGAAGTTCTCTGCGCCTTTGTATCCGCCCGGATGGCATGAACCGGGCGGGGATGGGAAAGTGTGGGTTTTGCCTCCTAAGGACAAGAAATGCCCAAGGTGCTGGAGACATGTGGCTCCAGTGGAAGATGAGCTTTGTGGGAGATGCGAAAATGTTACTGCTATGTAAGACTTGTTATGTATTAGTACGTGATGAATTAAAGATACCCACTCCTTCACTGCGAATCACGTTTCATCCATGCAAAACTATTCAAGTATTATCCCTTGAGAGAGGCAGAGAACTAATCAATAAGAACTGATTGCAATTGTCTAATATCTGTTTGCTTCGTTCTCCGTCAACCCTATACATGCTCGTAATCTCAATGTTTTACGAGCAAATACTAATGCCTCTAAGCTAATGCGAATCCTAATTCTCCTTGGAATTAGATTTTTGGCTAGTCTGGCCAGATAGTCGAATCAAGTGGCGGCTAGCGCTAATCCTTCGCCAAAGAGGTCATTGGGTTTCGCATGGTGCACCGAGTTAATGGACTGACCTAGGTTTGCATAGCCTTGGTCTTTGATTTTTCAATTTTATTGTTACAGCCATCGACCTGTATTGTTTAGAGACATATTTACCAATGAATGTGTCCTACAGGGCTAACGTTCACCTCCAGCCTGAACATGGAGACTGTCTTTGATGATGGAATCAGAAGTCGGTCTGATAGAATCTGGTCTTTAGTCTGAAAAATGACCATTTTGCTTGAGATATTCAAGACCGCGTCTGGTTGTATCTCGTCTTGACAGGGAATTGATTGGAGTAAATACGGAGTGACCGAACTACGAGAGTTCTAACATTTCCGCGTGTTCAAATATAGATTTGTGAACGGGTATATTAATGAGAGGGGGTTGCACATGGTGGGTATATCTTCTACTGCAACTTTCCAAAGAACATTCCTTGATCTTTATACTTTTGCGCAGCATGGCACGGGATAACGAGTTTGCTTCCAGCGTAAATGACGGTGGACGTGGAAGAGAGGGAGATAGAGGTCGTCGTCGTCGCGAAGATCCTGAGCCTTCTTTTAGCGGAACAGCGAGACAATCAGAGTACTCAAGACAGTCAAGACAGTCAGAATATCCGACGCAAGCTTCGACAACGAGTACCAGACGAACCTCCTCTCGAAAACCACCACTTTCTACAACAAGCACCAGACGAACCACCTCTCAAAAGCCACCCCTTTCTCAATATGGTGAATCTAGAACAGGAGGCTTTGTAAATCCATACACACCTGCGTCGGAAGTTGGTACTATTGCAAACATTGATGGCGAAAAGCATAAAAGCGTTAATGTGGTGGGTAAGGAAGTGGAAAGAGCAGACAGGCTCAAAGGCAGGGGAGATGGTACCACCTTTCGAGAACTAGCAGTGGAAAAGGACCGTCGACGGTTGGCAAGAAGACAAGGTGTTGTTTCCGATCTCGAAAAGGATCAGAAAATTGAAGACTTCAGCCAGAACGCATTAGAGCGTACTGGGTTGGCCAGTCGACAATCGTCTCGAGCTCCAACTATTATGACTGGATCTTCCAATGTATCCAGGGGTACAGAGGGAAGCAGGTCCGGCCGACCTAGAGCACAAAGCACGGCTTCAAAAAGTAGAAGGCCCAATGAGGAATCACATGGCGTGGTTATGACCGCATCGATTCAACACAATTCTAGAAGGTTGACGATGGAACGCAATAGCAGGGGCGACACTACTGTAGCATATGAACAAGAGCACCATTTAACTCACATCTATACAGCTAGTCATGGTAGGAAAGATGAGAGAGGTCCTTTGAGTTCTCGACCAACCCGCCCTAGAGCTATCGAAGATACTACTTCGGGTGTATCACGGAGCAGGAATCCACCGACGTCCACTATGGGTCATTCTACGCGCGCCCCTTCCTTTTCTCAAAGTAGTACTGGTTGTGAATCATTCGCGAAAGGCCGCGCACTTGAATTCCGATCAAAAGACTCACAATTTGACGATGACAGGTCATTAGCATCTAATAGTACTGTAAAGCCTGGCACAGTTATCAGAGACAGAGAGTTGCCCAGGAACGTCCCAGAATTTCCGAATTCCGAATCGGGTGTTGAAACCATCTATTCGAATTCAGACGCTTCCAGCTTGAGAAGGCCTGCAGGCTCACGCGCTGGCACCGATTTAAGGTCAAGGTATTCGGAAAGACTCGAAGGTTCGCACACTGGTAGTGTTTTGAACCCAGCATCAGTAGTGGGTTCCTCTCGTCTTTCACGGCCACCGACAGCTTATCGTGAATACCCAAGTAGCGCTACCAGGTCTCTTTCGCAAGCTCCTAGCCGAAAGCATCGGGATCCCTACGATGATCGCTATGATGACAGAGATCGTTAGAATACTATCTCTGCATATCTACTATCGCAAAGTGGGTGCATGTATTTGACCAAAACCGAGGATCTTGTTCTCGTCTGGTAGGTACTTGTTATGGTTTTTCTCTAGGCGTCTTTCGGGTTGAAGATTTGGGATGTAGTCGACACTTTACATTAGCTAGGTGAAGATGGAGTCTGGAGTTTAGTGGCTAGCGTTTGATAGTAAATCGAGTTGATATTATTTTGGTTTTTGGTCATCATTCATTTATTTTCCTGGGATTAGGACTATGTCGGGTTCCAGGGTGCCGTCTATCGATCACCGATCTCAAAATTATTTTGGCAAATTTCCATGTGATGCAAATCTACATTTGAATAAGCTGATAAGCCCCTGTCAAACGACTCTGGGGGAGTCGGCATAGTGTTTCAAGCTTGGTGCGTAGTACTCACGCGTCATATAGTGTTTTACATAAGAATGGGAGTGAAGAGTCGGAATCGGAAGATCCCTCATTGCTCGTCAGCTGAACATGCAGCATGAGGTTGCATTGCTTACTCCCATATTTATATCTCATACCTGCACAAACCTGACCATGTTGTCTTCCAAAGAATAAACCGCAGTGCACCATGCGATTAATCAACGCCAACGCTCTCAAATTCGAAGAATTCCACGGTGACGATATCCCCAAATATGCAATTTTATCGCACACATGGGATGGCGAAGTTACGTTCCGCGAGTGGGAATCTAATAGGAAGAGTGTGAAAAGGAAGGCTGGATATGCTAAGATTGTGGCAACGTGTCGATTGGCGCTGGAGGAAAATTTGAATTATGCGTGGGTTGATACGTGTTGTATTGATAAGAGTAGTAGTGCGGAGTTGTCGGAGGCTATTAATTCTATGTTTGCGTGGTATGGGAGAGCGGTGGTTTGTTTTGCATTTCTTTCGGATGTAGTGGTGGAGGGGGAGAGTGTGGGAAATCGTATGGAGAAGGGGTTGAGAGAAAGCATTTTTAAGAGTAGATGGTTTACGAGGGGTTGGACATTACAGGAGTTATTGGCTCCTGGTGAAGTTGTCTTTTACTCAAGGGATTGGTTTGGATTGGGAAATAAATCGTCATCTCTTAGCCGGCTGATCAGTGATATAACTGGTATAGAAATTTGTTATCTCTTAGGTCGAGTTCCTATTGGCGACGGTAGTGTTGCTCTAAGGATGTTTTGGTTATCGCGACGAAAGACGACGAGGGTGGAGGATATGGCATATTGTATGCTCGGAATATTTGGCATCAATATGCCCTTGCTATACGGAGAGGGCACGAAAGCATTCGTGCGGCTTCAAGAGGAAATAATCAAGGCATCCATTGACCACACAATATTTTGCTGGTCCTGGACCGAGAGCGTCTCACCCGCTTGGACTAATCTCATCGCACCATCACCGGATACATTTAAGCATTCGAAAGATTTTCGCAGAGTAGTCACAGTGGGACAAGATTCTCCCTACGCAATGACTAATGCAGGACTTTCGATCCACCTACCGATCATCCAAGCATGGTCTTACAATTTCATCGTTTTGATGGTTGAGCATGGGCGTGATCCCCAGCACTGGCGAGTTTGTATTCCCATAAGAAGTCTTCTCCGACCATCCACTTCCGAATTTATCGGCACCTACAGGAGAATATCATTTCCCGCCATTCCGTTATCTATGTCGATACATTGGTCCTCTGCAGAAATGAACATGTTTGTCAAATCGAGAATGAGAGTCTCTATGTTTCATCACATTTCTATCCTTCCACGTGTATCCCCACCGCGCAGTCTATTAATCACGCTAGGAGAAGGTCTTCTCAGTACAACACCCCTCACCAGAGCTCATGTCAATGAAGATAGGGTATCATCCAATGTCAGACCCGCGAGAACCGATCTTATCTTTCAAGCAGAAACATATCCGCAAGGTTTATTTGATGAGACTAGAAGTGTATTTAGACTCACTCACCAGGTTCACAATGGTTGGAATGGATTATTAGCGTTAGGTGATAGGGATTTTGGATGTGTGATTTTTATTAGTTGCAAAATTGATGTGGCGAGGAGGACAAGATGGTTTTGTCATGTTTTTTCTCGGGTTTTCTGGGCATATGATGAAGCGGAGAGAGTGAGATTGTTAGGATTGTTGGAAAGTCAAGTCATAAGTATGATATAACAAAATGAAATAAGAGCGGCGGTTTTCCTGGAGGTCGGGGGACACTTTGTTATTGATGGGGACGAGGATGGCGTTGTGAATGATATATATGGGCAGAGTGAAAGCAGGACTGTGGCTGCGAGGTTGGAACTTGGATTGGGAAGGGAGGAAATGATAGAGCTTTCGAAAGGAACCAGGCAATATTTTCATATATGATTGTTTAAGAATCATTGGGGCATTGGTCCAAGTCTTCGTTATCTATGGATATGAAGCTCTTTCGACATGTCCAACGGCTAAGTGTCAAGAATCTCGAGAAATTGATTTAGAGATGGGCAATCTCCTCTAAGCGGTGAAGCTTTATCTATATAAAATACTATCCGCAAGTAAAGGGCGAATTAGTAATTTAGAATATCTAGTTATTCGGCAAATTACTTTCATACTACGAAAATTAAAGCTATTTTACTTTTATACCATTTAGAATTTATATTATAGATTCTATACCTTTACTAAAGAATCTAACTTTTCATTATAGATCCTACAATATAGATTGTTTCTTCTCATTATAGATTTTATTCTCAGTTATAAATTCTATACTTATATTCTTATATCCTTCTATTCATTCTTCGTTCTTCATTCTTCGTTCTTCGTTCTTTTTTTTCTTTAAAATTTTACAGAAGATTATACAGATTCAGCCTATTCTAAACCAGATTTCAAATAATATAATGATAGTTAGTATATTGAGATGCTAATATTGTTTGCAATAAAAAAATTAAGTTTACAATAGAAATTCTACCCATCCAATATAATTTCTACCCTCTCCCCCACTTAAACATTATCATCGTACTATTATTCTAAATCCTACCTCTCTCTTTTATTATGATGGGTATAAGAGTAATTTGGCGAATAATAAATTATATTTAATTTTTGTGATATAAAATTGATTCATTCATTCGAGTTTTGATAGCATAAGAGAGTAATGTAATTTGCTACTAGTAATTTTGACTTGCTATTATAATTCTGTTGTACTCGTACATAAGCTTATAAATGCTTCAATGCCATCATTCATTTCTTTCCAATATGAAACTCCACCATTCTTCTGCCTTTGCTTATCATAGCCGTAGAACAACGATAATCAATGTACCGTTCAAAAGCCTTCATCTACAATATTTTATATTCCACTCATGCTTGAAAAGTCCGGTTGTGATCGAGGGTATGTAGTATTTCCAGTTCATTTTCTCACTCGCCCTCACTGGTCCATACCATTCCCCAACAAACTCATATTGACCATCGAAGGAAGTTCATTATCACTGATCTATCACTCCGCGCTGACGTCGCTCATCTCACTTTTCCTGGTCAGTGACGCTATACTGATGCTTTCACCATCCCTGAGCCAATCAACCTGATCAACATCCACTCCTTTCGCCATCAACCATCCCTTAAGTACAAAGTTCCTAAGAAAAGTCAGGGCTAGGGTCACAACGAAGGACCTAAGGGATGCAGAACTCGATCCAGCTTCCCAAATAGTCCATCGTGTTACCCTTCCCGTTCGCTGGCAGGCTCTTGACACACTGTTCAAACTCCTCGAAATTTATTTTTCCCAGTCCACCCCTCCCCTTGCCCTCCTGTTCCACACCTTCGATTACCCACAACTTAAATAATACCTCGTCACTTGGTCTCTTTTCTTCCTTTGCCATACACTGTTTCTTGACCTGCAAGGATCTTGGAATCGACGATTCAAGACTTGATTGACGTTCTCCAGTCGGTCTACCCAAAACCACATTATCGGCAACAGAATTGGGTCTGAATTGAGGGAGTGTAGGATCTATCTGCTCAGACAGTTGGGAGCTAGTAGTACTTGAAGCTTCATCACGCTCTTGTTCTTTCTCTTTGAGATGTACATCAATATGGAAGGAAAGAGCTGGCGGCAAGAGAGACTGCAAAGCATTGAGAAGTCCACGCTGTTGATCAAGGCTGAGATTGTCTTTATCAACATAATATCTCCATGCCCTCAACGGATCATCCATATAGTAGGGAGCATGTTGGAATTCAAGTACCGCCATTTCAAGGTCAAATTCGCGGCGTGAGACACCTGATAATACAGAGTCAGGAACAGTCGCCAAATTGGGCACGGCATCGTCACCACCGGGCTGCTCCACCTCGTAACCTGTAGCCGCTAGGAGTTCATGTAAAGGCCTTTGTCGCACATCCCCAATTTCTACCTCAGGAATATCAGGCCACACGGGCCGCGGATCAAGATCAATATTAGGGATATTTGTTCTCTCAATAAGACCGCCACCCATGTTCTCAGGGTTAACTAGTTTCTCTTCTTCGACTTTCTTAGCCGTAGCCCACCTCGTAAAGTCCTCGGTACTGAAAAGATGTCGATGTTTATCACGTTCTTCCTTTGTCTCTAGGACTATCACCGCCAAATCTTCTTTAGCCCGAAACAATGGATCCAGAAGTTCATTATAAGCTTGCTGCGTGACTTGGAATAAGATCTCTTTCCCCACGTCTTTTTCTGCATCTGATATCTCTATACCACCCCAACGTTCAGGCACGCTTCGTGAAGATGTTGAAGGATTCGAGCGCGTATCAAAATCATCCATGTCCTCAGCAAATCTTACCTTGGAGGATGATCGCGAATGAATAGTCGGTCGTTGCTGAAATTGAGACTTGGAGGTTTCTCCATCGGCAACATTTGTGGGAAGATCTTCCTCGTCGTTCCAGTCAGCAGGCGGTGATGCTCCTTCTTCTTCATCTGTGTAAAATTGTCTTCGCTTCCATCGCTCATGCAATAAATACCGGGATTTCTGTCTTTTTAAAGTGTGCTTTATAATGAATGGGCGGGCACTCTCTGGAATGGTTGATAATGTATATCCAGGTCCACAAACTGCTTGGACGTCCTCATCAGTGATGTTCAAATCACGTCGAAGGCTTTCAAAAGATTCTGTCGCTGCCTCAGCAGGAGTCAAGAATGGATTTTCAGTGACGTGAGATTCATCATCAAACAAAACGGGGTCATCCGAATCCCACTCCACGTCGCTGGCTTCGAGTTGTTGCCGGGTAATTTGTTCAATATAATCATCAACACTATCTACTTCATCGGGATGCTCCATCAAAAGTCGACAGTAGCTTTGTGTGCTCTCAACCGGTCGCGTTGCAGAAGTTGAAATGTAACTAAAATTGACAAGAGTATCAGCTCGACTTGAAGTGTCGTTAGCGCTTGGCCTCATCACACTCCTTCCATCATGTATCTCCAGCTCTCCATCACGGATGCGTTTGCCCTCGCCAGCACGCAACTCTACAGATGGATTTGGCCCTGAGCCTGCTTGAAACAATTGGCCGAGAGCGTTACGGCCACTAAGGTGAGCATGTGCTTCTGAGCTCATCATTTGCTGTTCGTCAAGACCTTCTAACATATCTCTATGCATTTGGCGATATAAAACGTAGTAAGAGCGGAACATCCGTAGGAAATCCTTCCTATCGACGTAGCCATCATCATCTATATCGTAACCTGCAAAGATCACATGCCATTTATCCTTTTGCTTGCGGTATGCTTGACCTCTGAGAAATTCTGAAAATGAGATCAGATCGTCTCTGTTGCTATCATAGAAGGCGAACATCCTGTCGAATATAAGACTTGGGGCATGATGTCTGTAACCACCACTGGGTACTAAGCATCGGTCAAATGTTCTTCTATCCATGGCTAGGCGAATATCATCAGGGTCTTCTGGCCAAGGTGTGTTTGCCATGAAATTCCATTGTTCAAAGTATGCTTCCAGTTCCGGTCTCTCAAACCCTGTCTCGCGAGAATATTTTGCAATCAATTCCTTGGGCAATATCTTGACTCGGTCTATGTTATCAGGCTCTCCAGTATACCATACAGGTTGTACTTGCCTTGGACCGAAAGATGGTGCTGGTATTCTAACTTTGTAGAATATATGCGTCTTGGTATGTATACCCTGTGCCTCGCATGATTCACATAGGTCAAAGTCTGCACAGTTTGCACATCTATATCGAATTCCTCGAATAGGAACTACTGAACAACCATTACAGCCACATCCCCTGTGTACATATGCATTTCGCCTGGTAGCATCTTCGGAAACACGAAACAGAAGTTGAACAATATTTTGCCCGTTTCGTTCATCTTCTGCGGTTGGTGCTCTTCCTGTCTGGCCGGAGTCATATTCCGGGCCATCATCCACCACTGTATCTCCATCTGTCAAAGGCCTGGCCACAGCATTCGCATCTTCATCTTCACCTGGTCGGATGGGTCGTAGCTGAGCAGTTATAGGTTCGTCGCTTGTTTCTGTGCGTCGCCGTCGATGGACCGCATTGCTTCGACGTAGTCTGCTACCACCAGCATTGTCTTGTGTATCAGCGACTTGTATGCTATAAAGATAGTATATTCCATATGCAGCAGCACAAGTTGTGATGGCCAATATCGCTCCTCTACCCCTCGACAATGTATTCGAGGCTGTAGTATGTGAGGCTGACATTGCTGCAGAGTTGTTGTATTAGAGTTTGGATCGTCAAATTGTTGCTGGAATATCTAGGTCGAAGCAACCAGAATCGCAAGAATACATGGTGGCATCCCAAAGTCAAAAGTTTTCCTATGCGTTGTGCCGTGGTGATTGTAATAAATTCAACAAAATTGTTATTGCTGGATGAACTCCAGACCCGAAAAGAAGCGGACACGCCTTGTGTCGAGCTTGTTCAAGACTTATGAATTTATTCAGCCTTCTTCCTTATCGCTTTCGCCTATCATCACGTGACCTAACCTTCAGGCCCAATTCCCCTTTCAAAATCAACCCTATAGCTAGACTTCCTTCCGCAGCCATGAGTCTCAGCAACATATCGTGATATTGTAGGGTGGCTCAGTTCTATAAGTCTACCCGTTCAAAAACCACTAGCTAAAAACTTCATCTACAAGTATATATATATCTCCACAGAAAAAAACACGAAAAAAGTGAGAAACAGAATTTTTGAAATATAAATCTGCAAACCATCTGAACATAATATAAATACTCCTAGAAATATGCTTGAGAAATCAGATCCTTTAGAATCAAAATGATGGACTTGTTATTGTTATTTTAAGATTTTTACAGATCATTATTTACCCCGATTATAAAATCTATAAAGGGATTCCAAATAATTACCAAAATAGTTCCATTTGAAGATTATAAAAAAATTAATTATAAAAAAATTAAATATATTGATAAAGATATTAATAATATTTATATTTAGATAATAACAAATTGCTGATATCATCAAAAACAATTATGAAAAGCTTTTCAAAGTTCGGATCAATCTAGAAATTATAAGGTTTCTATAAAAAATGATTATAAATAGATTCCGAAATATCGAAAACAAAATAAAATCTATTTGATATACAGATATCCAAAATACAATTTATGAACCGATTATAATCTATATAAATAAATATAAAATCATTCTAAACCTAATAAAGATTATAATTATAAAAAAAACGAATAACAAAATATTTATAAATTTAATCAACAAATTAATCTTTAATACCAAAATAATAATTATCAATAAAAGATCAAAACAAAGATATATAATAATTACAATTAATCAAAAAAAAATATAAAACCCTTATAAATAATAATATATAATTTCAACAAATATTTCTAAATATAAAAGCAAGTTGTTTAATAAACCTTATTATAATATATAAAATATATATAAAAAAGGCCGGAGTAAAAAATAAGATTAAAAGGATAATATTCTTAACTCAACTAGAAAATGAAAACTATTTGAAATTGTTAAATATAGATTATTCTTTTTGATTACAAAAAAGAAATACTATAAACAAAAAAACATCATTTCTAATAATAATAATAATCTCCTTCAAAACAACCAATATATATTTCATATAAGGGATATTATATAATAATAAAATCCTACAAATTATTATATATAATATAATATTTATTTCAAATAGATATTACAATTGTTAAAAACTAAATCATTATTGTTTTGGAATATATAATAAACGAATGGTATATAGAAACTATATAGAAGAACATCGAACAAATATTTGTTTTAAAGCAAATATAGATTACAAAAAGAAATAACAATATATTAATTACAAAAACAATTATCGGATATAAAACCGATTTATATACAAAAAACTAATAAAAAAATATATAACAATCTAAAAAATGATACTTTATACCCTGAACAGATTTACAATTGAATAAAAAACCCAATTTTTTAACAATAAAAATCTAAATCAATTTCAATTTATAAAGGATTGGGAATTAATACAGAAAAAACAAAAAGATAATTCAATGGGACGATTAGTAAATAGCCGTAATTTATTTGCAAATATTCCAATGTTATAATGGAATATAAAAGATTCTTTTTTTTTTAAAGCTTTTTTATATTAATATAAAGGAATTCATCCCCTATTAATATTCTAATCAAAAAATCATTGAATCTATCGAACAATAATGAATAATATATTTCAATTCAATATTTTATAATATAATATCAACAAACAAAAGATTGTTATAGTCTAAATACTCAATTCTTTAAAGATGATACAATACTATATTATAGCTATATAAGAACTATAAATAAATAGATTCAATAAAAGTATATATAATAGAAATAAAAACTAATATTTTATTTAGAAATAAAAAGTAGGGACGAAAATAATTATTTTTATTAATAAAGCCTTAGATATCTAATAATGGATATCCGGGATTCTTTTAGAAGATATAAACTTTATACAATTAGAAATTCAAATTATAGAAATTGAATAAATTATATAAATAACCAATATATATAATCCCATCCCAAAAGAACATTATTAGGCGATAGGATTATTTATATTATTATTTATTGAAACAGAGTTATTAAAACATAATATGAAACATATTATAATCGGGGATTTCAATCTATATTATCTTTTATAAAGGGGAATAATCAATAGGGTATTAAAAGCCTATATTGGATATCTAATCCAAATAATAGGAATCAAATAAATAGAACTATTAATACCAGCAAGTTTCTATATATAAAATAAGAATCTAATATCTATAATAATCGATTTGGTATAGATAAGGAAAAAACTATCTAAATTATTATTAGAATGTAGGAATAGAGATGAATTAGATTTTGGCTTCGATCATATACCATTCTATATTTCATTCGCTATTAACCTGGTTATTTATAATCGATCTTCAAAGTTTCTTTGGAAATCATTTATAGGCTGGGCTGAAGAAGAGTACTTAGTGGTAATAAAAGAAGAAGCATTCAACTTCCCTGAATTGGATACTCGAAGAGATATCGACAAATATATAAATGAAATACAATATTATATTACAAAAGCAAAAATAGAAATCCTACCCTTTTCGAATCTTCCAAAATATAATAAATTATATTGATCCTCAAAATACTTTATATTAGTAAAATGTATAAGAATATTATAATAAGAATTTTTCATTATCGATTCCTTTACGATATAATTAAAGTATAATGAAATCTATAAAACAAAAAAAAAAGTAATTAATAAAAAAATGATATTATACTTTTATAATAAGATTGTAGAGATAATGAATAAAAGAGGGGTTATATAGGATATCGAAAAATGAGCAAGGAATAAAAATCATTTCCTCAAAGTTATATTTTAATTCCCAGATCTCCTGATCGAAGGAGAGATAATATCGAATAGATCCTGAAAAGCATTTATATTAGAAGATCATTATTTCGCCCCTCCCTTTTTAACTGATTTGACGGATATAAACAATTATTTCAATAAACAATATTATTACTTTATTATATTGGATATACTATTTATTATTAATATAATAAATATAAAAATAGTGATAATAAAGTTCCTAAATTATAAAACTTTAAAACCATTGAAAATACCAAATCATACAATTAAAAAAGTATTCCTGAAGATTATAAATCAACTGATTTAACTATTCAACATCTGTTTAATCATCAGGTACCATACGAAAAAATTCAAGGAAACCAAAACGATTATATTTTATAAAACAAGAAAAAACAAAAGAAAAATCAAATTATATTGCCCAATTGTTTTATTTGATATTATTAACAAACTTCTAAAGAAAATAATTTCAAAAAAATTATTTCATATAATAGAAAATAAAAATCTTTTATTAAAACATCAAATAAGGATTTGATTAAATTACAACATCATTACAACCTTCGAATTATTAATAGAACAAATATATATAATTTGGAATTCTATATTAGGATATATAACAAACCTCTTTAACCTCGATATAATAAAGGTATTGTTACGAGGGTAGCCGTCTAGATCACGTGGAAGTGTTCTAGGCTCTCGAGGTAGG
>NGKH01000023.1:407743-428461 GCA_002162575.1 Sclerotinia glacialis
AATGACAATATGAATATGCTATTTGTAACTAATAGTAGAGTATACTAAATGATTGATCTTAAGTATGAAGCTCTATATAAAGGAAATCCATCTTGATTATATAGACCTTTGTAGTATGCGTCTCAATGCTCTTAGTTGTCTTAGTTGCGTTGGGACAATTGAGCCTATTGGGATTCTCATATTATATGATATTAATCATATAATATTAGGTATTATGAGATCTGTTATAACACTATCCCTTTTTTAGCTTAGCGTTTGTCCCGAATGTTTATATAATACTACCAATCCTTTCATTAATTCCTTTTAATAATAATGATTTCCTTTTCTCTTCATTATACCTCCTAATCATAATTCTCGATCTATAAAAAGTCGTCAAAACCTATATAATCGAAATAAAAAGAAGGATATTATTATACTGTTTATTTGTAATTGTTGTATAGACAAAAAACTCGAATGTCGGGTTTTGCCTAACAATAATAAATATGGTGAATGTTCGAAAAATGGTATGGATTCGTTGTGTAATATATTTGGGCATACTATAGTAGATTGGTCTAAGATTGATCACAAAAAGCAATATATTTAAAAAGAGAATAAGAGATTTCAGCAGAAAGAAAAAAAGGCAATATCGAAGATTCTCTGATTGTATATACAATCCTATCAGACTTTAATGAAATTCGATGTTCTTTGTAAAAAGACAGATAAGATATTGCAATATAATCTTTATACAATCGAAGCTTTGGAAAAGTTTGAGGCAAAGGAGAAGCAATTGAAAGAAAAACAATTGGAAAATGAGTATATAAAGAAAGAGAAAAAGCAAATGATTATTGGTTCATTGGTGTTTGTTGAGGCTAATTCGAATGTATTGAACGATTTCGACCCTTTTTCCTTTTTGAGTCCTTCAGATCCTTTTTGGGAAGATCTGGATAATGTTGGTGAAATTCCTTCAATAGATTAGAAGTATCAAGGTTCTTCTTAGATTCCCAAATGTTTTCCGAATATAAATAATCTTATTATTTGATTAAATATTTGATTTTTCTGTTAATATATTTGTAGTCTAATATTTCTTTGATATAATATTCTTCCTTTGAATTGATTAATTCGATTTCTGGGTTTGATACTTTCGGTGTTTTAAATGATGCTTTTTCAAAAAATAAGATATAGAATACCGAATGGATATTTATTGTATATAATAGTTTCAATTTGTAATTGATTGATTCTATTACTTTATCAATTTTGAATGGTCTTAGTTTTTTGTGATCTAATTTATCATTTGATCGTTTTGTCTATATATTTTTTTAAATGAAATAAACTTTATCTTCCTTTTTAAAAGTAAGTCTTATACTTTTTGATTCGTTGTAGTACAATGTTGTTCTTAAAACGATAAACTATAAATCCAAAGAGAGTTGTTTTTGAAGCTCTTTGATTTCTGTGATATCTTTTATGGCTTCGTTTGTATTCGTATTTTACAACAATGATGATTTGTAAGCTAATGAATTGAATCCAAAGTTAATATATGTTGGCGTTACTTTTGTAATTTTTGTTTTTGATGTATTATATACGAATTGTATTAAAGATAATAATTTAACCCAATTATCTTGTTTGTAATTGATGTAACAATAAAGATAAACTTTTATTGTTTAGTTTAATCGTTCTGTTTGATCATTTATTTGTAAATGGAAAGTTGTTAAAAGCTTTCTTTTGATTCCAAATAATATTATAAAGGTAAACCAAAACTTTGATATAAATAATTTGTTTCTATTTGAGATAATCTTATTTGATATATTATAAATGTTAATTATATTCTATATGAATATATAAGCAAGGTTATTTGTTGTCCAAGTTTCATAGAATAGTATTATATAAACGAATTTGATTAATTTATCTATTATCATTAATATAGAATCGTATTCCTTTTAGATAACCAAATCTTTGGATAATGATAGTTTCATTACAAAATCCCAAACAATGGACTTCCAAGATTGAATAGATAATTCAGGGGTTTTGAGCTGATCATAAAAAGTATATTGGGCAACTTTATTCTTTATATAAATATTGCAGTTTTTAATTATATTCTCAATTATAATCTTCATTTTTGGAAAGTAAACTTCTCTTTTTATTTTGGCAAAGGTTCTTGCAATACCTTGATGTTTGTGAACTGATAGTTCATATTATTCTGTAACATAATCCTTAATTAGATTAAAAAGTATATAAAGCTTATTATGAAAATGAATGAACCTATTTTCAATAATGAATCCTTTTTTTAAATTATCTGGTATAATTAGGATTCTTTTGATTATAATATCTATTATATATTCTGTTTTTATGATATCCTTGATAGTATCATAATTTATTCCTGAAATAACAGCAAATTGTAGTTTATTGTAAATTAAAGCATTGCTATCCTATTTTAATATCGTATACGATTTGTATATTTTATTTTGTAAATATTCTGGTTTTCGGCTGAGAATATCTGCCCTAACATTTTTGTTTCCTTTAACATATAAAATTCTGAAGTTGTAAATAGCTATGGTTTCCGATCATTTGATTTGCTATTGGTTTAGTTTCTTTATTATAATGAAATAAACTAAGTTCTTATGATTTGTATATATTTGCATTATATATTTTGATTCTTTTAAATATATTTTTTATTCTCTAAAAGTATCTATTATTGTTAGTAATTCCTTGTTGTATATTTCATAATTTAATTCGGTTGGTGATAGTTTGTATGAATGGTAAATGATTGATTGTTATTTCTTGTTTAAGCTTGATTGGCTGAGTATTATACCTATTGTATAATCTGAAGAATCCATCTTCACAATTATTAATAATTCTGGATCAAAAGCTTTGAAAACTGATTCTCTTACGAATGCTTCTTTAAAACATTCGAATATTGTTTGTGCTGTTTTTGTCCATCGAAATTCCCTTTGATTTTTTTTAATAATCTTGATCATTGAAACGGTTATTTTCGAATAATTCTTAATAAATCATCGATAAAAGTTGGCAAATCCTAAAAAGGATTGTATTTTCTTTATATTTGTTGATGATTTTCATTCTTTGATTGCTTTTATTTTGTTAGGATTCATTTTGAGACCTCTGAAGAATATGGTATAATCCAGGAATTCTGTTTCGGTAACATAAAATTCGCATTTGTTAAATTTGCATTGAAGATCTATCTTCTTCAATTGTTGTAAAACCTTATAAATATCCTGAATGTATTGTTCCTTTGTTTTTGAGAATATCAATATATTGTTTAAATAATATATATAATATATATCTAAATGTTTTCTTAATATATTATTAATTAAATATATATATATTGTTGACGCATTTGTTAAACCGAATGGTATTACTTGATACTTGTATAATCCATAACGAGTTCTGAATGCTGTCTTCTATTCCTTACCTTCCTTTATTCTGATTAGATAGAATCCGTTTTGTAAATCAAATTTGGAGAAAATCTTGGCTTTTCTTAATCGATCCTTCAATTCTGTAATTAATGGAAATGAATACTGATCTTTGATTATTATATCATTGAGTTTGTGGTAATTTATACAAAGCCTTTTTGTATTATCTTTCTTTGATATAAATAATACAGGGCTAGTTGTTTGTGAGATGGATTCTTTGATTCATCCCTTTTCTAATGTATCATCAATATAATCCCTAAACGTCCCTAAGTCAAAGGTTGACATCAGATAAATTGATCCGAATAGAGATATTTTGTTTTTTTTTAATATTATCTTATGATCTTATAATTTATGTTCTAGTAAAGCTTTATAGCCTTTTCTTTCTTTGAATAATTTCTTGTACTTTTGGTATTATATCGATATTGACATCTCTTTCTGTTTTGTTACAAAGATGTTTTTAAACAATTTCTTTTGTTTATTCTTTATTTATATAGAAAGTTCATTTTCCTTCGTTATTAATAAAGAACCTTGGATTTGATATCTTATATCAATGATGTTGTTCGCCTTCAATTCTTCATCGCATATATTCAGCCTTGCTGGTTTCAGTATATCTTGTCGATCGTTTTTCTTCGGAAATGATATAGTTTCCGATAACCAATCAATTTGAGGGTTATATACCTTCAATTATAGTATTTCCAAAATGATCTATTGATTCCTTAATGGGACAATATCGAATTAGATAACCTCCTTATATTAGATTATATTTATCTGCAATGAACAAATCTCTTGCAAAATCTTTCCATTCAATCCGGCTAATTGTCTATCAACTAATTGTAATTGATATGGTTTCTATTTCGTTTGAAATTGTACTCCCAAATGCTTTATAATTTCTAATACAATAAAATTTCTTATAGTTTTTGAATCTATTATAGCCCAGATTGCTTATCTATTTATTTTCATATTGTAATAGATCTGATTTGTTTGTCCTGCAATATTCAATTGACCTTGGCCTTCCTTATAAATCTTAACTACCTTTCCCTTTTTATAGATTCTTCTTATTTTCCTTTAAAAGAACCAGCCTATAGCTTCTTTATCTGATAAATAAATTCTGCAAGTTTCATTGTAACAAACTATCCAATTTATAACAATATACTCGGTTATCTGTTCTTCTGATAATGATTCTCTCGATTCTACTTTATCAAAAGAAAAAGAAGAAGTTCGTAAACATTCCAATTCATATTGGTTTATAACATTCAACCCTTTCTGATCTCGAAATATTATATCGATTTCTTTTTGATATTCCTTTTATTTGTAATTATCATCTTCAATAAAATATAAGGCGTATAATTAGGGTATAAAAATAACATTGAATTAGCCTTTACCGAACTTCTTATAATAACCTTCTCTTAATAATCTTTTGCTTCGACAATTCCTGATTCGATAATCTAACTTGTTATATTCGAAATATAATTTGTCTTTGTATCTTCGTTCTATTTCTTCTTTAGATAATTTGTTTTTGAATATTGCATCCAATTGTATCAATTCTCTATAAAATTGTTTGTTTTCCTAAAGTCTTCCTTTATTCTTATAATACTTACCATAATCTCGGTTTCCATGAAAATTGGAAGATCAACGTTCCTTTTGATATTTGTAAAATATCTCATTTATCTTAATAGATTCCTCAATCAATTCGTTTAGATCTTCCCAAATACAATTGCAATCTAGTTCTAGCCTGACTTCAAGTTTAAACCCTTTCTAATAATAGCTCATTGTTGCGTTTTCTTTTTATTCAATAATATTTATATACCTTTTAAATTCCACAATATACTTGATTATTAACCTTATTTGCTTAAAACTATAGATCTTAAATTTAGCATTATATAATTCATTGATATTCCCGAATACTCATTGTATCTCTTTCTTGAATCCTTTGAATCTCTTAAAGATGATTTGAATCGGGTATATTCGTTTCTTAGGCTCATTCAAATTGATGAAGTAATCTTTGAAATATAATTGGATCTATTTAGCGGTTTCTTCTTTGAGATAAAAGATGGTCCAGATGCTTTTGTCGATATCATAATTGAATTTATCTTGATTGAATTGAAAGTAGATCTCAAATTAAAGCAAGAAGGTTTTTAGCTTTTATTAGTTGTTTATAAATCGATCTGGTAAAACGATCTTAAAAGTTTCGATGACAATAATTTCCTTGAAGTTTTCAATACCTTTTATAATAATGTCTCCGTCCTTGTTGATACTTTCGGAGGTGACCTGATTGATTATAACAAGGTTGCTAAATTGTAATATTTTGAAAGATATAATATCGTTATTTATTGAATCGATATTTGAAATAGTAATAATGCTCAAAATGTTACAAAGATAATTATCTAGATTATATAGAAGTGTTTTAGGTTTTCGAGATAGATTTATAATTAAACATCAAATAAAGATTTAAATAATGACAATATGAATATATTATTTGTAATTAATAATAGAGTATACTAAATGATTAATCTTGAATACAAAGCTCTATACAAAGGAAATCCATCTTGATTATATAGACCTTCATAGCATATATCTCAATACTCCCAGTTGTCCCAGTTGCGTTGGGACAGCTGAGCCTACTGGGATTCTCATATCACATGATACTAATCACGTGATATTAGGTATTGTGAGATCTGTCGTAACAGGTATTCGATAACATCTTATATCTATATCTATTATATATAATGAAAATAAAACAATTTCCAAATTAATTGATAACCTTTATAGAAAACTTTCTAGAAAATAGATCGAGCAATATATAAATCGATAATTATATAAACCCCCAATGGGAAATATACAATAAGTTTCTATAAGGTTCCTTATTAAACCCGACCCTTTTTTTATTTTATAATAGTGAATTGATAGACACCTGTTCTATAATACACTAAAAGAGAAATGTTGTTGGATTTGTAAACAATATAAATATACTAACCTAGGGGAAATCGATGGAAGATACAATCAGAATTCTAGAAGCAATTTATAATAGATATTAGGATTGGGCCTATTGTTATAATACAAAATTCATTTTAGAAAAATATTAATTATTCTATTTAATCAGAAATCCAAAGAAATTCAAAATGGATATATTATTATAATTCGATGGAATAACAATTGCTTCGGATAAGAACATCAAAATATTTGATTTTTATATCGATAAAAAACTTCGTTAGAAAGAATATATCAAAAAAGTAGAAAAAAAAAAGGAAATCTAAGTATTATTCTTCATTTATATTATTGTTTCGATGTAGGGTATATTATTATATAATGCTAAATTGGTTTATAAAGTGATAATATTTTCAATTATTATATATACAACAATAATTTGGTATACCTCCGAATCTTATAAAAAGAATCTATAGATTATATTATAATATCTTCAAGTATAATAGAATAAATATTTGAGAATAATTAGTGGAATATACAAAACAATATCGATTATAATATTTTATATAGAAATTATATATAAATCTTTTAATCTTTTAATAAACAAATTTTAAATTATTATAAGATATAGATTCTAAATAATAGAATCATAAGAACTTATTTGATAAATATATAAAAAAATATAAAGAAATATATACCACCTCAAAAGGAGAATTTGCAAAACCCTGTTACGAGGGTAGCCGTCTAGATCACGTGGAAGTGTTCTAGGCTCTCGAGGTAGGTTTATAATTAGATGTCAAGCAGGGACTTAAATAATGATAATAATGAATATATTATTCGTAACTAATAATAAAGTATATTAAATGATTGATCTTGAACATAAAGCTTTATATAAAGGAAATCCATCTTGATTATATAGCTTTTCGTTTCTTTCGGATAGTTAGGATAGCTGAGCGCTCCTGGAGCGTTGTTATTCTAGAGCTGTCCATCACATGATACACCCGAAGCTTTCCTGTTTGTACATTCTGATGGTATATATATATATGATCCTAAAATAATCATAATTATATATTAATATAATCGAATCCTATTTTGTTTATATATAGCCCAAATTCATACAAACATATCAATTGTTACCTTTGTAACACTATCCCCTTTTTAGCTTAACACTGATCCCGAATATTTATATTAATATATCCTTTTTCTTTTTTAAATGATTATATACTTTCTTTCTTTCTTCGTTATACCTTCTTCAATTATTGATAAAAGAAAAGAACAGATTTGTTTTATTCGTTTTGTTAAACAAAAAGGTTTCGAAATGCTTCTATACTCTTTATATAAATATACAGATTACAAATGTATTGTTTCGCCCTTTGATTCTTCGTAATATAACGAATACATTTATAATAGTAAGAAATGCAATGTTCGAGATCCGTTTGAAAATGATTGGGAAAGTCTGTCCCAACAAAAGGAACGATTGAATCAAAAAAAGAAGAAAGTTATAATTAAAATTCTGCGTTTGCGAAAACAAAAATGTTTTCTATTAAAGTATAAATCCGAAATGCTTTGTTGTAATTTATAAACTTTTGATAAATTAATAGAAATAGAAAAGAAGGAAAAGTTGGAAAATGAATATATGAAAAAGGAAAAAGAACAAGCAGATATTGGTTTATCAATGTTTGCTAAAGCTAATTCAAACATATTGAACAACTTTGACCCTTCTTCCTTTTTGAATCCTTCAGATCCTTCGTTGCTTTTATAATCTAATACCGAACTCGAAATTTTATTAGCAAATGTGAGTATTTCAGATGAAATGCCTATAACTTCTCAAAACAATTGAGATCCTTCTTGAATTCCTATATGTTTTCCGAATATAAATAATCCAATTATTTGATCAAGTATTTGACCTTGTTTCTAATATATTTATAATCTAGTATTGTTTCAATATTATATATAACATTAAAATTAATTAATTCGATTTCTGTTATTAGTATATCAGACACTCTTAATAATGCTTTTTTAAAAAGTGAAATATGAAATACTAAATGGATATTTATTGTATATAATAATTTCAATTTGTAATTAATTGGTCTTACTACTTTATCGATTTTGAATGGTCCTAGTTTCTTGTGGTTTAGTTTATCGCTTGGTTGTTTTGTTTGTATATTTCTTCGAATAAAATAAACTTTATCCCCTTTTTTAAGAATAAGTCCTATACTTTTTGATTTGTTACAATACAATGCTGTTCTTAAAACAATAAACTATAAATCTAAAAAGAGTTGTTTATAAAGCTCTTTGATTTTTGTGATATCTTTTATGGCTTCATTTGTATTTGCATTTTGCGGCAATAATGATTTGTAAACCAATAAATTGAACTCAAAATTAGTATATATTAGCATTACTTTTATGATTTCTATTTTTGATATATTATATACAAATTATGCCAAAGATAATAATTTAACCCAATTATCTTGTTTGTAATTAATATAACAATAAAGATAGATTTCCATCGTTTGATTTAATCGTTTTATTTAACTATCTATTTGTAAATGGAAAGTTGTTGAAAACTTTCTTTTGATTCTAAATAATACTATAAAAATAAACCAAAATTTCGATATAAATAATTTGTCTTTATTTGAAATAATCTTATTTGGTACATTATGAATATTAATTATATTCTGTATAAATATATAAGCAAAATCGTTTACTATCCAAGTTTCACAGAATGATATTATATAAACAAACTTGATTAATTTGTTTATTATCATTAGTATAAAATCATACTCCTTTTAGATAACCGGATCTTTGGATAATAATAGTTTCATTACAAAATCTCAAACAATGGACTTCCAAGGTTGAATAAATAGTTCAGGGGTTTTGAGCTGATTATAAAGGATATACCGAATAACTTTATTCCTTATACAAATATCATAGTTCCCAACTATATTCTCAATTATAATCCTTATCTTTGGAAAGTAGATTTCTCTCCTTATTTTGGCAAAGGTTCTCACAATACCTTGATGCCTATAAGTTGATAGCTCATATTGTTTTGTAATATAATCCTTAACTAAACTAAAAGATATATAAAGTTTATTATAAAAATAAATGAATCTATCTTTTATAATGAATCCTTTTTCTAAATTGTCTGGTATAACTAGGATTCTTTTGGCTATAATATCTATCATATATTCCGTTTTTATAATATCCTTGATAATATTATAATTTATTCCTGAAATAACAACGAATTATGATTTATTATAAATTAAAACATTATTATCCTATTTTAGTATTGTATACAATTCATATGTTTTATTTTGTAAATATTCTGGTTTTCGGCTAAAAACATCTGCCCTAGTATTTTCGTTTCCTTTAATATATGAGATTCTGAAATTATAGATAGCCATAATTTCCGATCATCAGATCTATCATTGATTTAATTCCTTCATTATAATGAAATAAACCAAGTTCTTATAATCTGTATATATTTACATTATATATTTCGATCCTTTTAAATATACTCTCCATTCCCTAAAAGCATCTATTATCATTAATAATTCTTTATCATATATTTCATAATTTAATTCAGCTGACGATAGTTTGTATAAATAATAAACAATTAATTGCTATTTCTTATTCAAACCTAATTGGCTGAGTACTACATTGTTACGAAGGTAACAGCTGATGTGTTCGTATGAGCTTGGGCCATATACAAACAAGATAGGATTCGATTATATTAGTATATGATTATGGCCACCCTAAGATCATATATATATATATCATCAGAACGCTCAAACAGGAAAACTTCGGGCGTATCATGTGATGGACAGCTCTGGAACGATAGCATTTTAGAAACGCTCAGTTATCCTAGTTGTCCAAAAGAGACGAAGAACTATATAATCAAGATGGATTTCCTTTGTATAGAGTTTCGTGTTCAAGATCAATCATTTAGTATACTCTACTATTAATTATGAATAATATATTCATTATTATCATTATTTAAGTCTTTGCTTGATGTTTAGTTATAAACTTACTTCGAGAGTTTAGAATACTTCCATGTAATCTAGACGGCTATCCTTGTAACATTTTGAATATCATTATTGTTTCAAGTATCGATTCGATAAGTAACGATATTATATCTTCTAAAACATTACAGTTTAGCAACCTTATTATAATCAGCCAGATCATATCCGAAAGTATCAATAAGGATGGAGATATCGTTATGGGAGTTATCGAAGACTTTAAGGAAATCATTGTTATCGAAACTTTTAAAATCGTTTTACCAGATCGGTTTATAAGCAATCGACAAAAGTTAGAAACCTTCTTGTTTTAATTTGAGATCTACTTCCAATTCAATCAGGATAAGTTCAATTATGATATCGACAAAAGCATTTGGATTGTATTTTATCTTAAAGAAGAAGTTGTTAAGTGGATCCAATCATATCTCAAGGACTATTTTATCAATTTGAATGAGCCAAGAAAGCGAATATACCTGATTCAAATCATCTTTGGGAGATTCGAAGGATTCAAGAAAGAAATACAAAGAATATTCGGGAATATCAATGAATTATATAATATTGAGTCCAAAATCTATGGTCTCAAACAAACAAGGTCAGCAATCAAATACATTGTGGAATTCAGGAAATATATAGGTATCATTGAATAGGAAGAGAATATAACAATGAATCATTATCGGAAAGGGCTCAAATTTAAAGTCAGGTTAGAATTAAATCGCAATTGCATTTGGGAAGATTTAAATGAGTTAATTGAGGAATTTATTAAGGTGGATGAGATGCTTTATAAGTATCAGAAGGAATATCGATCTTTTAACTTTCATGGAAACCGAGATCGTGGTAAGTACCACAAGAATAAAGGAAGACCTCGAGAAAACAGACAATCTTATAAAGAACCAATACAATTAGATGTAATGTTTAAGGATAAACTACTTAAAGAAGAAGTAAAGCGAAGATATAAGAATAAATTATGTTTCGAATGTAGCAAGTTAGGTTATCAAGTTAGAGATTATCGAAACAAAAGATCATCAAAAGGAGGTTATTATAAGAAGTTTGGCAAAGGGCAATTCAATGTTACCTTTGTATTTCAATTATGCGCTTTATATTCAATTAAGGACGATAATCACAAACGAAAGGAACATCAAAAAGAAATCGATGCAATGCTTCGAGATCAAGAAGAGTTGAATGCTATAGACCGATATAAATTGGAATGTTTACGAACTCCCTCCCTTTCTTTTGTCGAAATGGAATTGAGAGAATCATTATCGAAAGAACAAATAATTAAATATATCATTATAAGCTGGATAATATATTATAATGAAACTTGCAGAATTCATTTATCAAACAAGAAGGTTATAAATTGGTTCTTTCAAAAGAAAGTAAAGAAAACTTATAAAAAGGGAAAAGCAATCAAGATCTATAAGGAGGGCTGAGGACAATTGAATATTGCAGGACAGACAGATCAGATCTATTACAATACAAGAATAAACAAACAGATAATCCAGGTTATAATAGATTCAAAAGCTATAGGAAATTTTATTATATTAGGAATTGTAAAGTATTTAGGAGTACAATTTCAAACGAAACAGAAACTATATCAATTACAATTAGTTGATAAACAATTAGCCGGATTGAACAGAAGGATTTTGCAAAAGATTCATTTGTTGTAAATAAGTATAATTCAATATAAAAAGATTATTCAATTCGATATTGTTCTATTAAGAAATCAACAAATCATTTTGGAAATGCTATGGTTGAAGGTATATAACCCCCAGATTGATTAGGCATCGGAAACTATATCATTTCTGAAGAAAAGTGATCGACGAGATATATTAGAGTCAGTAAGGCTGAATATATGTAATGAAGAATTGAAGGCGAATAATATCATTGATATAAAACATCAAATCCAGGGTTCTTCATTAACGGCGAAGGAAGGTAAATCTTTTGTATAAATGAAGAATAAGCAGAAAAAGTTGTTTGAAATTACTTTTGTAATAAAACAGGATAAAGTATCAATACCGGTATAGTATCAGAAGTACAAGAAATTATTCGAAGAAAGAAAAGGTTATAATGCTTTATTAGAATATAAATCATAAGATTACAAAATAGTATTGAAGGAAGGCAAGATGTCTTTATTCGGATTAATCTATTCAATGTTAATCTTTGATTTAAAGATGCTTAGGGATTATATTGACAATATATTAAAAAAGGGATGGATCAAAAAATCTATTTTATAAGCAACTAATTTTGTATTATTTGTATCAAAGAAAGATAGTATAAGAAGGCTTTGTATAGATTATTGTAAACTCAATAATATAACAATCAAAGATCAATATTTATTTCTATTAATTATAGAATTGAAGGATCGATTGGGAAAAACCAAGATTTTCTCCAAGTTTGATCTTCGAAACAGATTCCATCTAATCAGAATGAAGAAAGATAAAAAATGAAAGACAGCATTTAGAACTTGTTATGGATTATACGAATATCAAGTAATATCATTTGATTTGATAAACATATTAGCAATATATATATATTTGATCAACAATATATTAAGAAAATACCTAGATATATATTGTATATACTATCTAGATGATATATTGATATTTTCAAAAACGGAAGGACAATATATTCAGGATGTTTACAATGTTCTACAACTTTTAAAGAAGGCAGATCTTCAATACAAACCCAGCAAATGTGAATTTCATATTATGGAGACAGAATTCCTAAATTACATTATATTCTTTGGAGATCTCAAAATGAGTTCTAACAAAATAAAAGCAATCAAAGAATAGGAATTATTAACAAGTGTAAAAGAAATACAATCCTTTTTAAGGTTCGCCAACTTCTATCGACGATTCATCAAGAATTATTCGAAAATAACTGCTTTAATGATCGAGATTATTAAAAAGAATCAAAAGGAATTTCGATGGACAGAAGCAGTACAAATAGCATTCGAATGCTTCAAAGAAGTATTTGTAGGAGAATCAGTTCTCAAAGCTTTCGATCCAGAATTACCAATAATCGTGGAAATAGATTCCTCAGATTATGTATTAGATGCAATACTTAGCCAATTAAGCTTAAACAAGAAATAGCAACCAGTTATTTATTATTTATACAAACTATTACCAGCCGAATTAAACTACGAAATATACGATAAAGAATTGTTAACGATAATAGATGCTTTTAAAGAATAAAGAGTATATTTGAAAGAATCGAAATATATAGTGCAGATATATATAGATTATAAGAACTTGGTTTACTTTATTATAACAAAGGAATTAAATCGATGGCAGATCAAATAATCGGAAATCATGGCCATCTACAACTTCAGAATTTTATATGTCAAAGAAAACGAAAATGCTAGAACAGATACTTTCAACCGAAAACCAGAATATTTATAAAACAAAATATATGAATCATATACAATATTAAGATAGGAAAACAATGCTTTAATTCACAATAAACCACAATTCGCCATCATTTCAGGAATAAATTACGATATTATCAGGGATATTATAAAAACAGAATATACAATAGATGTTACAATCAAAAGAATCCTAATTAGACCAAATAATCTAAAAAGAGGATTCATTATAGAAAATGGGTTTATCTATTTTTATAACAAACTTTACATACCCTTTAATCTAGCTAAAGACTATATTACAGAACAATACGAGCTACCAGTTTACAAGCATCAAGGTATTGCGAGAACTTTTGTCAAAATAAGGAAAAAAGTTTATTTTCCAAAGATAAGGATTATAATTAAGAATGTGGTTGGGAATTACAATATTTATATAAGGAATAAAGCTGTTTGACATACCCCTTATAATCAGCTCAAAACCCCCGAACTACTTATTCAATTTTGGAAGTCCATTGTTTAGGATTTTGTAGTGAAACTACCATTATCCAAAGATCCGGTTATTCAAAAGGAATACAATTCCATACTAATAGTAACAAACAAATTAATCAAATTCGTTTATATAATACTATTCTGTGAAATTTGGATAACAAACGATCTTGTTTATATATTTATACAGAATATAATTAGTATTTATAATATATTAGATGAGATTATCTCAAATAAAGACAAATTATTCATATCGAAGTTTTGGTTTATTCTTATAATATTGCTCGAAATCAAAAAAAAGCTTTCAACAGCTTTCCACCTACAAACAGATGGCCAAACAAAACGATTAAACCAAACAATGGAAGTCTATCTTCATTATTATATCAATTATAAACAAGATAATTGGGTTAAATTATTATCCTTAATATAATTCGTATATAATATATCAAAAACAAAAACTACAAAAGTGTTACAACGGCTAACATAAACCCCGGGTCACATGACCACTCAGGTGACCGGCTCTAATCAATCTAGCTAGAGCCTCTAGAGCCACGGTTCTAGAGAATCTAATTAGAGCCAATAGAGCCCGAACACGAAGGGCCTATATAATCAAGATGGATTTCCTTTGTATAGAGTTTCGTGCTCAAGATTAATCATTTAGTATACTCTACTATTAGTTACAAATAACATATTCATTATTATCATTATTTAAGTCCTTGTTTGATATTTAGTTATAAACCCACCTCGAAAGCCTAGAACACTTCCATATGATCTAGATGGCTACCCTTGTAACATTTTGAGCATCATTATTGTTTCAAATATCGATTCGATAAATAACGATATTATATCTTTCAAGATATTACAGCCTAATAATTCTGTTACAACCAGCCAGGTCATATCTGAAAGTACTGATAAAGATAGAGACATTGTTATAAAAGGTATCGAAGACTTTAAAGAAATCATTGTCATCGAAACTTTTAAAATCGCCTTACCAGATCGATTTACAAGCAATCGACAAAAGTTAGAAATCTTCTTGCTTCAATTTGAGATCTACTTTCAATTCAATCAGGATAAGTTCAATTATAATGTCGATAAAAGCGTTTGGGTTGTATCTTATCTTAGAGGAGAAGCTGCTAAATGGATCCAATTATATCTCAAGGACTATTTCATCAATTTGAATGAGCCAAGAAAGCGAATGTATCCGATTCAAATCATCTTTGGGAAATTCGAAGGATTCAAGAAAGAAATACGAAGAGTATTCGGGAACGTCAATGAATTACATGATGTTGAGTCCAAGATCTATAGTCTCAAACAAATAGGGTCAGCAATCAAGTATGTTGTGGAATTCAGGAGGTATATAGGTATCATTGGATGGGAAGAGAACGCAATTATGAGTTATTATCGGAAAGGGTTCAAGTCTGAAGTTAGGCTAGAATTAGATCGCAATTGTATTTGGGAGGATCTTAATGAATTGATCGAGGAGTCTATTAAAGCAGATGAAATGTTTTATAAGTATCAGAAGGAATATTGTTCTTTCAACTTTTATAGGAATTGGGATTGTGGTAAGTATCACAAGAATGAAGGAAGACCTTGAGAAAACAGATAATCTTATGGAGAACCAATATAATTAGATACAATATTCAAGGATAAATTATCTAAAGAAGAAGTAGAGCGAAGATACAAAAACAAATTATATTTCGAATATGGTAAGCCGGGCTATCGAGCTAAAGATTGCCGAAGTAAGAGATTATCAAGAGGAGGTTATCATAAGAAGTTTGGCAAGGGGTAATTCAATATTATTATTGTATCTCAATTATGCGCTTTATATTCAATCGAGGACGATAATCACGAACGAGAGGAATATCAAAAAGAAATCGATATAATGCCTCGAGATCAGGAAGGGTTGAATATTATAGATCGATATGAATTGGAATGTTTACGAACTCCCTCCCCTGCTTTTGTCAAAACAGAACCGAAAGAAACATTATCAGAAGAACAGATAATTAAGTATATTATTATGAGTTGGACAGTATGTTACGATAAAACTTGCAGAATTCATTTATCAGACAAAAAGGCTATAAGCTGATTCCCTGAAAAGAAAGTAAAGAAAACCTATAAAAAGGGAAAAGCAGCTATGATTTATAAGGAAGGCCAAGGACAATTGAATATTGTAGGATAGACAGATCAGATCTATTGTAATATAAGAATAAACGGATAGACAATCCAGATTATAATAGATTCAAAAACTACAGGAAATTTTATTATATCAGGAATTGTGAAGTATTTGGGAGTACAACTTTAAACGAAACAGAAACCATATCAATTGTAATTAGTTGATAGACAATTAATCGGATTGGACAGAAAGATTTTGCAGGAGATTCGTTTGTTACAAATGAATATAATCCAATATAAAAAGATTATCCAATTCGATATTGTTCCATTAGGGAATCAACAAATCATTTTGAGAATACCATAATTGAAGATATATAACCCCCAGATTGATTGGGCATCGGAAACTATATTATTTCCGAAGAAAAGCGATCAGCGAGATATATTAGAGTTAGTAAGGCTGAACATATACAATAGAGAACTAAAGGCGAACAGTATCATTGATATAGGACATCAAGTTCAAGGTCCTTTATTAATAGTAAAGAAAGATGAATCTTTTATACAAATGAAGAATAAACAGAAGAAATTGTTTGAAAACATTCCTATAATGAAACAGGAAGAGACGCCAATATCGGTACAATACCAGAAGTACAAGAAATTATTCGAAAAAAGAAAAGGCTATAATGCTTTATCAGAATATAAGCTATAGAATTACGAGATAGTATTGGAGGAAGGCAAGATGCCTCTATTCGGCCTAATCTATCCAATATCAACTTTTGATTTAGGGACATTTAGGGATTATATTGGCGATATATTAAAAAAGGGATAGATCAGAGAATCTATTTTATAAACAATTAATCTTGTATTATTTGTATCAAAAAAAGATGATACAAGAAAATTTTGTATAGATTATCGTAAGCTCAATAATATAACGATCAAAGATCGATATCTACTTCCATTAGCTACAGAATTAAGGGATCGATTGGGAAAAGCCAAGATTTTCTCCAAGTTTGATCTTCGAAACGGATTCCACCTAATCAGAATGAAGAAAGATAAAGAATGAAAGACAACATTTAAAACTCAATACAGATTATATAAATATCAGGTCATATTATTCGGATTGATAAATGCATCAGCAACATATATATATTTGATCAACAACATATTAAGAAAATATCTAGATATATACTATATATACTATCTAGATAATATATTAATATTCTCAGAAATAAAAGAACAATATATCCAAAATGTTCACAATGTTCTACAACTTTTGAAGGAAACAAATCTTCAATGCAAACCCAGCAAATACGAATTTCATATTACAGAGACAGAATTCCTAGATTACATTATATTCTCAAGAGGTTTCAAGATGAGTTCTGACAAAGTAAAAACAATCAAAAAATGAAAGCTATCAACTAATGTAAAGAAAATACAGTCCTTTTTAAGGTTCGCCAATTTTTACTGACGATTCATCAAGAACTATTCGAAGATAACCTCTTCAATAACTGAAATCACTAAAAAGAATCAGGGAGAGTTCCAATGGATAAAAACAGTACAAACAACATTCGAATGCCTTAAGGAAGTATTCGCAGGAGAACCAGTTTTCAAGGTTTTCGATCCAGAATTACTAATAATTGTGGAGATGGACTCCTCAAACTACATATTAAACATAATACTCAGCCAATTAAACTTGAACAAAAAATAACAATCAATTGTTTACCATTCATACAAACTATTACTAGCCAAATTAAACTACAAAATATACAATAAGGAATTGTTAACGATAATAGATGCTTTTAGGGAATAAAGAGTATATTTGAAAGAATCGAAATATATAGTGCAAATGTATACAGATTATAAGAACTTGGTTTACTTCATTATAATAAAGGAATTGAACAAATGGCAAATCAAATGATCGGAAACTATAACCGTCTATAACTTCAGAATTTCATATATCAAAGGAAACGAAAATGTTAAAGCAGATGCTTTCAATTGAAAACCAAAATACTTACAAAACAAAATATACGAATTATATACAATATTAAAATAGAAAGATAATACTTTAGTTTACAATAAATTACAATTCGTTGCCATTTCAGAAATAAATTATGATATTATCAAGGATATCATAAAAACGGAATATATGACAAATACTACAGTCAAAAGAATCCTAGTTAAACCAGACAATCTAAAAAAAGGATTCATTATAAAAGATAGGTTCATCCACTTTCATAATAAACTTTATATACCCTTCAATTTAGTTAAGGATTATATTATAAAACAATATAAGCTATCAACTCACAAGTATCAAGGTATTGCAAGAACCTTTGTTAAAATAAAGAGAAAAGTCTATTTTCCAAAAATAAAGATTATAATTGAGAATGTAATTGGGAATTACAATATCTATATAAGGAATAAAGTTGTTTAGCATATTTCTTATAATCAATTCAAAACCTCCGAATTATCTATTCAACCTTGGAAGTCCATTGCTTGGGATTTTGTAGTGAAACTATCATTATCCAAAGACCCGATTATTCAAAAGAAATACGATTCCATATTAGTGATAACAAATAAATTAATCAAGTTTGCTTATATAATACTATTTTATGAAATTTGGACAGCAAATGATCTTGCTTATATATTTATAAGGAATATAATTAGTATTTATAATATACCAAATGAAATTATCTCAAATAGAGATAAACTATTTATATCGAAGTTTTGGTTTACTTTTATAGTATTGTTTGGAATCAAAAGAAAGCTTTCAATTGTTTTCCATCCACAAATAGATGGCCAAATAGAACGATTAAATCAAATAATAAAAGCTTATCTTTGTTATTATATCAATTACAAATAAGATAATTGGATTAAATTATTACTTTTGATGTAATTTGTATATAATATATCAGAGACGGAAATTACAAAAGTAATGCCAATATACACCAACTTTAGGTTCAACCCAATAGCTTACAAATCATTATTGCCACAAAATGCGAATACAAATGAAATCATAAAAGATATCACAGAAATCAAGGAGCTTTATAAACAATTCTCCTTAGATTTATAATTCATCGTTTTAAGAATAGTATCGTATTACAACGAATCAAGAAATATAGGATCTATTTTTAAAAAGGAAAATAAAGTTTATTTTATTTGAAGAAACATACAAACAAAACGATCAAATGATAAACTAGACCATAAGAAACTAGGATCATTCAAAATCGATAAGGTAATAGGACCAGTCAATTACAAATTGAAACTATTATACACAATGAATATCCATCTAGTATTTTATATCTTATTCTTTAAAAAAGCATTATCAGGAGCGTTTGATATACCAATAACAGAAATCGAATTAATCAACCCTAATGTTATATATGATATTGAAGCAATATTAGATTATAAATATGTCAGAAACAAAGTCAAATACTTGATCAAATAATTGGATTATCTATATTCAGAAAACATATAGAAACTCAAAAAGGATTTCAATTATTTTGAGAAGCTACAAACATTCTACTTGAAGTATTTATATCTGTCAATAAAGTCTCGAACTCGGTATCAAACCACAAAGGAAACGAAAGATCCGAAGAACTCAAAAAGGAAGAAAGGTCAAAATCGTTCAAAACATTTGAACTAGCCTCAACAAACGCCAACGAACCAATATTTATTTGCTCCATCTCCTTTTTTATATGTTCATTTTCTAATCTTTCCTTCTTCTTTGCCTTATTCAACTTATCTAAAGTCTTCAAACTATATCGCAACATCTTATCAGCCTTAAAACAAAGGGTTCGCTACTGAATCAATAAACAAAGCTGTTTCGATAACGTTTCATAAAGCTCCTGTTCTATCCTTCGCTTTTCCTTTTCCAAAACTTCCCAATCAGAAACGGAAGGACCAAAAACATTATATTTGCTACTATCATTTGTACGAATACATTTGCTACAATACCGAGAATCCTCGGAAACTCGATATTCGAGACTATAAGCAGTACAATGTGAACAGGGCGATATGATTAAACCATTCTCCTTAATCCATTAATAAAGTAACTTACGATTATTCGTTGATTTGGAAGAACGAACTGGAGGCATTATGAAAATCAGGAAATTATGAAGTTCCATTAGTAATTTATAAGAAAAACTATATAAACGTTCGGGATAAACGCTAATTTAAGAAAAGGATAGTATTATAACAACTAATATAAACCTTGGGTCATATGACCATTTAGGTAACCAGCTCTAATCAATCTAGTTAGAGCCTCTAGAACCACAGCTTTAAAGAATCTAATTAAAGCCAACAGAACCCGAACACGAAGGGCCTATATAATCAAGATGGATTTCCTTTGTATAAAGTTTCATACTCAAGATCAATCATTTAGTATACTCTACTATTAGTTACGAATAGTATATTCATTATT
>NGKH01000023.1:433795-468477 GCA_002162575.1 Sclerotinia glacialis
TCATATACTAATATAATCGAATCCTATCTTGTTTGTATATGGCCCAAGTTTATACAAACATATCAGCTGTTACCTTCGTAACAAACCCTTATTATACTAATAATAATAAAATACAAATAAATATTGGAAAAGATATATATCTTAAATATAACCGATAAACCCTTGAAGGTAGGAGGAGGGCTATTTATAAATAAGATCATTAATTAATATAAAGTTAAAAAGATATTATAAAAAAGAGATAATGAAAGAATAACGAATTAGATAATAAGAAAAGATCTGGAGGATATATAGAAGACAAACGTTTGCTTTATCAGATTTCAGAATCAAGAAAATTAAAATAACAATATATAATAAATTAATAAAAAACCTTAATATAATAATTATAGGTATCAAAACCGAAAAACTGGGTTTCAACAAGTTTCTTACGAATTGTAAAGTATCTGGTATCAATTCAATATATAATCGATATATATAATATAATTAAAATACTAATTATATCATCTTTTATTACCCTATATTTTATAAACAACGAAAACTTCTGGGAATCTATAAAATTAAACCCAATAAGGATCTAATTTACAATAAAAACAAAATATAAATAATAGTATATTGATTTATAAAATTAAGAATTCTCCTATAATATAATTTATTATTGGAATTAATTAATAATATCTAAAATAAAAAATTTCCAAAATCATTGAAAAGCGATATATAACATTCAATTGGAAATCCTGTAAATCAAAATCTTATATATTATCGAAAAAGGAGATTGTTATGTTAATTTTATTATCGATATTAAACTTCTTATTAAAATAATTATTCTAAAAAAAGAAATTAATATAAATACCGAAATAAAGGAGAATACTAATCTCGGCTTTTCAATAATCCAAAAAAGAAATTATAATCGCAATCAACATCTTCAGGGCCTCGGTTTGACAAAGGCGAATCGAAGTTTTGTCGACAGCATTTTTGGTTTTGAGAACGGGTATGATTTTTGCGATAACTATATCATACAATTTGTACAACTTCTGGTATATTGGGTCTATATCGGCGGGCCAGAGTATATTATTTATAATAGGGTTGTAAAGCATTGCTTTTTAATAACAAACATTATAAATATCGATGAAATCCTGAAGATTTCAATTCTTAGGATGTTTATCTTCGAAGAGGGTTTTATATATAATAATAATATCAAAAGCATTTTTTATAACTTTTATATATCCAAAAAGGATCTAGGAAAAACATTAACTATTGGATTATAGGGTATAGAATTAAAGCTGGATATATTACAATAAATAGCTTTTTTATAACAATAATGATTATATTTGCTATTTATATAAATACATTTTAAAAAGAGATCTAAAATAAGATTGTATAAATACTTTATATAATACTTATATTTTGAATATAAAAGGAAACAGGATCAAAATAGCAACTTATTATAATGATTATTAGTTTTCTTGAATGATATTATAAAAAGTATTTTAATTTAAGATGAAATATTATAAAAAGAAGAAAGGAATAAAAATGAAGGGGAAGCGAAAAAAACCTGATATAAAAGCCAAACAAAGAAAAAAGAAAACCTTAAACAAAATCAATTGAGCCTAAAACCAATCATACTGTATAGGAACATGTATAAACGTATATATATAGAAAACGATAGAAAACAAAAGGAGGGAAGGCTATACGAAGTGATAGAAGAGTGATCGGAGGGTGGTTTTTAATATTATAATGGATGATAGACATACAATTAATCAATCCATTCTGGATTCAATCAGAAACCTCAATATTATTAATCATTGTTTTTATCTTTATATTATTTATGGATTATAAGTTTTCAATATTATAAACAATATTTATGGACAATCCAGAGAACCTTTGAGGGGTTAAAGGTTTTTGGAGTTTATTTTAATCTGCTTTTCCTTATAACCTTATATAATACAAATCAACAGTTTATTGCATGGTCTGTGTAGTATAGCTTAGTATAGATCAAATCGATTATGAATTTACTACTATTACTATATCTCCACAAAGGTCAAAAGTCATTATGACCTGGAGGTACCAATAGCTAATATATAGAAGTATTTTATAATCATTGCATCGACATATTGAAAAGTTGGATATCCTACACGCCATAACACCAATAGTTGACCCGTTATCCCAATTCTTTTATTCTATCCCATAACTGCCTTAATAACGCCGATAAAATGCAGAAAACTTGTATCTAGCATTGCAACCCCTGATAATTCTCAGCCATTTCCCCCCCTATCCTGCCGTCCTTGGACTCCGCCTTCTCCCTGTACTCTGCGCAAATATCTCCGACCCCGGAATCGTATTTTCTCTTCCCTCTAGAGCAACAACACTTGATTTTTTCGATAATCTTGGCTTTGGTATCTTACCAGTTGCTTGCTTCTTAAAAGGAGGAGTTGACCCATCAGAATCAATGGATTTGACTGAACCGTTTGACATTAAGCTTGAGCTTAGACTTTGAATCTCTGAGTTCAGTGACCCGGCGTTTATGTTCGCGTCGATCTCCCTAAGTCCAGTTGGCTTATTTTCTGGTTCTGTGATGGGAACAAAAGCTACCTCATCATCTAAAGTAGTGAGCGTAGAGTCATTGTAAACCACTGGGATAACAACTTTGCTTGGTGATGCCATGACTTCTGGCCGACGAAGAGCTGCTAAGAGCGTTTCATGCGCTTCAGTCCGAGGTAAATGTGTTGGATAATGATACTGAACCTTCTGAGGAGTCTCTCCTGTTGGCTCGTACTCTTGCATCGCCGACCTACTGATATCACTTCGAAGATTCGCAAGTGGTTGTCGAAGGTTGTCATCTAATGGAGTAAGGTTCTCGGCTAAGGCTGTTGTATTCGAAGTCATTTCATCCCCAAGGTCTTTAACACGTTCGTAAGTTGATGCAAAATGGATACCAATGTTATCATACGAAGATTTGACTTTAGTTGATAGACCTTGGAGCGATTGTGCATGTAGATTGTGATGTTCCGCATTTTGAGCTCGTGCACGAGTGACAAAGTCATCCAGCACTTGCATTTGAGTGCTGATATCCTTCATTTGCTCATCGACAATACGAACGGTCTCATCATGTACAGATCGAGTCGTAGCCTGAAGAGATGTGTTGTGTTTATTCGCAGCTATCCAGTCATCCTTCAACTTGGTCTTCAAGGTTTCTCGAGATCTCAGGACTTCCTCAACGAGTTTCTCTTCTTTTTCATTCCATGCATCCATGCCTTGACTATACTGAGCCCGAGTTGATTCGAAATTCTCGTTCGATGATTGAATATCCGTTCGAATGGCTCCAATTTTGTCACCAAGACGTGCATCTTGAGCTTCACCTTGAGCCATTATCAAAGTCGAGATCTGCGAAAGAAGGCTTTGACGATCCTCCGCGGCTTGCTTCCGTTCTTCTTGAAGTACCTCATGAAGTTTCGAGTTTATGGCGATATTTGATTCCATTGCGGCTTCACTAGCGGTATAAAGTTGCCGTCTCAATTCATTTGCCTCTGCCTTCTGTCCATTGACGTGTTTGAGGAGGTCTTCAAATATCGACTTAAAATCTCGACCGAGAGAACTATATGATCCATGAAGTTGAGTGTGAAATGCACCAAGCTCGCTAATAACTTCTGCAGAAATCCTTTCTGCTGCAACTGACAGTCCTTGGAGACCTTCTCCTACTCGAACCTTGACATCCTCCCGAAGAGTCTTGATCTCCTCAAGAACTACGTTCATATCTTCCTTGGCCGAGTCAGTCTGCTCAGACACCTCCTTCCCGGAGTTTTCAAAAGCATCAACGTTCTCTTCTAAGAAAGCTTGTGTTGCCGCCAATTTTTCCAGTTCGCCGTCAACAAATGATTGCATTCGACTTGAGACGGCAACCATGAGTTCCTGTTGTTGAGCTCGGAACTCCTCGACCCGTGATTCTACGAGATTCGTTACCTCAGAGACCTGAGCCTGTGAGAGTCCCCAGGCATTTCGATTCAGAGCCTGGAGTGCCGACTTTCGCCTGTTTTTATCATGAAGACCGCCAACATCGCTTACTGTGCGTCCCAAAGTGGAAAGAAGCTCACTACCGACAACACTGAGTTGTTCTTCGGTGTGCTGGTGAGCTTTTCGAAGCACAGATTCTTCCTCCAAAGTCTGGCGAGTATTTTCGAGTACCGATTCGGTTTGCTCTAGAACTCCCTTTGTCTCATCTAAGACGGATTCTGCGATCTCGGCCTTTTTCTTCATGGTCATGAAGTTAGAAGTCAAGGAGTACAATTCTTGAACCTTGTTTCGGAGATTCGTTTCCATAGTTTCTATTTTTGCCGCTTGCTCTTCACTGAGTATCCTCCGGGACTCACTTTCGACTGTGATCTCTTCATAATTCTCATTAGTAAGATAGACTCCATTTCGCTGCCTGGCGGCAATGAGTTCGCCCTTGAGCTTTTCGATTTCGTATGTGAATTCCTTGAGAAGTGTTTTTTTGTTGACCATTTGGTTTACCTGAGGTTTGTTGCGAATGTTCTTAGCTCGGAAAGCATAATCCAAAGTCGAGATTGTCTCTTCTAAGTTGCTCTTAGCAGGGGAGACTGTAGCAATGATGCATGTTTTCGTCCGACCACCCAATGAATCTTGAAGGAGACGTGTGAGTTTTGATTCCCGGTAGGGAATATGAACATCACGAGAGCTCCGATCTACCAGAGCATTGATGACACGTCCAAGAGTCAATAAACTCTTGTTGATCAAACCAGCTTCAGCAGCTCTCTTATTCTCAGCACCACTGCGTTGAATGTTTTCACTCCCTGCCAGATCAACCAAGTTCAGCTTGCCAGCGCTAACATAATCCTCCCCATTTTCTGCTGTTCGCTTGATGTAGGCGGTTACTGTAAAGACTGTATGACTCCTACTACTAAGGTCGTTACATTTGGTTGATGCAACCTGTCTTTTGAAAGACCCATCCTGTAGAATCTTAACACCATCCCTAGCGGTTTTGATATGCGATTCCTCCATGCCCTGGACAATTGTACTGGAACTTCCCTTTTTGCTGGTGTCGTCGTAGATCTTCAGCTTTATGTTATCATCTACCGATATCAAATCGCGCAGCTCTTCGTTATAGAGTTCGATGAATGAACATTTCACCGAGGATTCGGCTTCGTCTAATTCGAGTTTGTTGAATAAAGCATGAAGCGCGCGAGGTATGATTCCAGCATTATCTGAAAGGATTCCAAGATGATCGCTCATATCTCCGGACATTGTATATGTTTTTCCAGTACCTGTTTGACCATATGCGAATATCGTACAATTATATCCCGCGAGCATCTAAAATTGTCAATAAAGCCATGTAAATATTAGAATTATAATTTACCTCATCAAGAATTGGAGTTACAACATCGTCAAAAATCATTGCTTGGTCTGCAGCAGATGAAAATACTTTGTCGAAATGGTAACTCTTGTTGCTGAGCGCGTTAGGCCCCATAGACAAATCAAGATTCTTACCCTTCACTCCCTCTGTTGAGAGAACAACCCCGCTGTTTTCTCTGACTTCGCGCTCATTTCGACCTCTACATCGTACCACGACGTTGATATTTGTCTCCCCACCTCCATCGTGTTCAAAATCTCTTTCCTTCCTCTTCGTTCCTGTGGTAGATGTCGCAACCGATACGACTGATCCTGTTGGGGATACTGCGCCAGATCTCGACGGTTGTGACATTGCTGAGCTTGCTCTCGAAGTGGAAGGTCTTGGTCCTGCTAAAGAGCTTGAAGGTCTTGGTGGAGGTCGCATACTATTTATCCTTTTATTTGCAGCCGGCGCTGCTCGAGGTATTCCTGCCATTCCTTGGGTGATTGCGGTTATCGTATAAGGCTTATTGTGCCTCGTGGGGGAAAGAACTTCTGTACGGTACGGTGTTGATTTTTTGTTTGTTTGGATACACGGAATCAATTGGTAGAGTTAAAGTTAATCGCGAATAACAATGTACGTTGAATAGCAGCAAGCATATAGATGACTTGATGCTGATCGCAGAGTTCCGAATATTAAACTTTATTACCTTTAAAGACCTGAGGATATAATGACGTTGAATTGTTTTTGCCGTAAATGAATGTTGATGTTCTTCATTAAGTGTACTGGAGTAAATACCTTTTCTTTGATCAACAATTCATTTCTCCCACCACATCTGTTGCTTCGGCAACCAAAACTAATCCCACTCTCCAACTCCATACAAGCTTGCATCACGAGCTTTCAAGCACCAAGCAAGCCCCCCACTAACATGGCATCACTCTGGAGCCGTCTCACTCCTCATTCGCAATCATCCAAGCAATATTCAAATAACTCCAATACACCGGCATCATTGTCTGTTGGTATTTCAAATACAAATGTAGCAGATATGTCGCTATTCAGCGCTCAAGTCCATCCTGGACGAGCTCTGGGCGTTCTAGGTATACAGATAAATGCAATATATCCTTTCTCAAACAATGGAAACTGATAGTATATCCTCAGTCCTAGGAGCTTCACTTCACGAAATTATCACACGAATAAAAGCCGAACCACAACGATTTCCTAAACTCGACTTAACTTATGAGCCTACAGCTCCTGTCGATGAACCTGTTATCCTCAGTCTACCCTCTAACGGAATCCGTCTGCGCTTTGATGGACCTCAGCAACGTCTGCGACTTATAGAAGTGTTGGACTTTACGAGGAACAAACTTACATATAATGATCGAGAGGTTTTAAGGTCTGGTGGAACTGCTTCACCAAATAACGCAGGGACTGGACATCTTACTGGACCAACCTTTCGACATATTTATAAGAGTTTAATTGGACCTACGTTTCCTGGAGAATACATCAAGCCCGAAGTTGGAGATGAGACTGGAATGGGCCTATATGTGTTGTCATATCCCGGAGTCGCATTTTCCTTCCCTATTCATAGATCATCTTGGTCACCCGGAAAAGATGTCGTTTCGTTACTCTCATCATCCGCTAGCCAACCTGCTTCTTCTATGGCGATATTCTCAGGGGAATCTTGGCCCGAGGCACGAGATAATTTGTTTACGCAGACACTTGAACCTCTCAAAACATTTGCACCATTGACAAAGGGTCGGGAACAGGTTGCAGATGAAATTGGCCTCGTTAGACTTTATGGTGGAGGCAAACTTGAGATCGTTCGTCGTTTTAGCAACACCCCTTTTTGGATTCTTCTTGGCGAAACAACTCCTCAAGAACTTGTAGCTGAACTCGGACCACCCGATGCTATATATCGAAAGAACGATCAAAAGATGTCGATCCATAAAGCTCGAACTGCGAGTAGCACTGGTAGGCGTCCAGCTCCAACCGATCTACGAGATGATTCTACCGATACCGACCAATCTTCAGCTCATACTGCGACGGATGATTCCGATGATGATAGTGGTGAAGGAGAGGTTGCAGGAAATGTTACTGGCGAATGCTTCTACAACTATTTCTACCACGGTTTTGATGTCTTAGTCTCTACTCCAACTTTACCATCACAACTTCCACCATCTAAAGCTCGTTCTCAACAGGAAAACAGTCGAATCATCCCAGTAGATGCAACTGCTCGTCTAGTAGCTACAAAAGTGATATTACATGGCAACGTTCCAGGCTCATACCCTTTTAATCGTCATCGCCGCTGTCGCTGGGAAATCGAATACCTATCCCCAAAACCAAAATCTAAAATAATGGCCATAAACTCCGAAACCCCCTTTCCATCAGTTGAAAGTAGTCTTTATAACGAATGGAAAAGCATTTACACCAACGTAGAAGAAGCAAAGCAACGACAACGCGGTATGGTACTGAATCGCGATTGGGGAGATAGTCCCGGTAGTAGTTGTGAACTGCTCGGTGGTTGGGAAGATAGTGTAGGTGAGAAACGGAATGCTGGAAAGGAGGACGAGAAGGGCCTGGGTAATACCACCTTATTTGGATTTCCGGGATTGGTATTTGAAGTATTGAAGAATGGAACTGTGAGTGGTGTTACGGTGTTTTGATTCGAGGGGCGGATTGGAGCTTTTTATGGGTGATTGATTGGATATCAATTGTTTTGTGCTAGGCTGGGTGTTTTCGGGGTACACATTCTTTAGACTGCATGCATAGATGGGTGGGCTCTTGGATGGTTGAGGTATAGGCACTTAGGGAGTTCACAATATTTGATGATATCAAGACATAGGATTATAGCATTGACATTCTGAATATTAATTTTTTCCTACTGAGACTGGAAGGGTGCCTACCTCATGCTGTGTTCTCACCTCAAATAAGGGCCATACAATGACAGCAAGGATGCTTTGAGCTGTACCCATTATGCTTTCTTACCCATCACATCGCTATTCCAGCCAGATTTCCCTGCTACAACAGCTAGCCACCTAGAATCATTACCCTTAAACTTAAAAATTCTAGAAGACTCATCGCCGGTCCATCCTTTCGCATCACTATAGAGTTGAGGCTATCACTAGAGCCATATATTCTTCGATTCTATACGATTTAGCCGTATGTAGCCCAAACCCACGACTCGCCCAAATACAAGCCCTTAAATATCCAGCACCTAACTAAAGCTAAAGCCAACTCAATCCGAATCAATTCCATTCCATTCATAGCACTCCTTGAAGTTAATTCCCGATTATGAAAATAAAGAAATCAACACCTTTTGCAAGTCGTTCTGTGTTCCTATATTTCATCTATAGCTAGCTCATCTATCCGAATAATCACGGTATCCAGATCTCCTCATGTGATCCCATAAATCAGGCATTTCGTACTCGCTGAAATCGCGATATTGCGCTATGTTGATGTTATCACGTTCTGCAGTATCTGATGCATATGTATGGGTTATTATCTGATATTTTGCTGATCTCGTGGGTGTGGATGTGCATGTGGATCTGAGGTTTGAGATGGGAGGTTGGCGATCTAGCCATGATTTGAATTGAGGTGGTTCTTGTTGGGGAGTATCGGGTTTGTGGGTATCTATTTTTATATTTACTTTGGTGTTAGGTTTTGAGTTTATCTTTATCCTGTCTCGAGATCCTGGTTTGTTGCTACGAGAGTTGAGAGATTGCAGAGCCGACATCATTCTGGCCTGGGCTGAAATCGCTGAAAGTGAGAGAGGGAGCGATGTGCTGGGGATGGGAAGACGGTTTTGTGTGTTGAATGAAGGTTCTTCAATTGAAGAGGAGGGGGTTTCAATATGTTCTTGATGGTCTTGGAGTTGAGACATAACTTCAACTGCGTGCTTGGTGAGGGAGAATTGAGGAGGAGATTGTTGAGGGGAAATCAATTGCTTTGGTGGTGGCTGAGAAGAGACCGTGGCATTAGCACTAGCAAATTTGCGTCCATATGCTCGGCGTCTTGGGCCACTCGGCGGAATGCCAAAAGTCATTTCACGGTGGGAGTGTATTGATTGCAAGCCGCTTCCATTCTGATTGATACTTCTTTCCGTGGCTGCTGGATATTCCGAGGTAGGAGGTATGCCGTGGTTGTTCTGATCTGACATAGCTGTTTGTTGCGCAAAAGCGGGAAAAGGAGTCTGTGGAGACAATGATAGCCGAGGTCCATACGAACGATATGATGGATTCTGGCTAGAATAATTGGTCTGTACTTGACGATTCTCACCGGTTCCACCATAGCCAGGATGATCTATGTAAGTTGCTTGCGAAGGACTATACGAACGGCGTGGTGGAGGTTGACCAAAATCACCAACTTGTACTTGGCTATTCTCTCTTGTTCTGCTAAGACGAGCGGGAGCCGTCCCGTAGGCTTGTATATGTCGTCCAGGAGGAGCTGATCCCATAGCTGCGTATTTCTCGCGAACTGCCTTTGAGTTTAGAAGACGATTGTTAGAGTATCTAGGTTGCCCTCGGGGGCGGGGAGTGGAGTTGGAAGATAATGCCATACGAGACGCTATGGCTTGAGCACACGCCTGGGCTTGGGAGTCAACATGTTGTTGCTGCGCAGGTGTAAGATTGGGTGGTGAATTGGAGGCAGCATCAGGTTGAATAAGCTGTTCAATGTTAGCAGTTATCTCTACAGAGGACCTTTTACGTCCAAGAACATACTCCAATGGCTGCATTGCTTTTCGCTAGCAACCTTTTCAAAATTCCACGGGCTTTCCGAAGACGGTCCTCCAAGGCACTCTGTTTATTAATTGGGGCTGAGTTAGGGAACAGGCGTTCGTAATTTCCAGAACCAACACGGAGGAGTTCATCATCACCACCAGGGTTATCACGACGGAAATCACGATAAGGATCGTGCCCTACATTTAGTAGTACTCAGTTAGTCTGAAATGGTACAAAAATGCAATGGATATGTTTCAGAAGAATTGAATGCTTACAATCAAGTGTTATCTGATAAAGTCTTCGTTCTTCCTCATTAAGTCCAACCAAGGTAGATGCAGGTGGCCAGAAGATGAGGTTAGAGGCATAAATATTTCCACGATATAGAAGCATACCTTTACCCATGGTTGAGATGGGTTTGTCCTTTTGATGGATTTCTAAAGGCTGAATGAAGGTATGTTGAAGTAGGTAGAAGAAGAAGGTGGAAGATGTAGGTACTTGTTCTATACAGAACTGAAATTACCAAAGGAGGTGGCGTTCTTTGTAACTAAAGACAAAATGTATTGCTGTGGTGAATATTTGTATTCATAACAGGAAACTAAACATATTCGATTTCTCTTCTGGTTTAAGAAATAACTAAACAGGCATTGTACAGAACCTCAGGCATGAATATATCTTCTTGTCCTGCAACTATCATTTGAACGCCAAGTATTGATTGGAATTTGAGGTTATGAAAAGTCTTCTTGTCCAAAGATCATTTACTGAAAGATTGCTTGTTATAATGGATTTTCTCGTCCTTAGATCATCTCTTGAGCTAGGAGATTGCTTGGTTTTAGGGGTCAAGATTTTATCTGACATCCTGTGTCTACTATCTAAGAGTCAATAATTGTTTTCCTCAAAGAAAGATTGTGAATACTCTGGAACTTTCTACTAGAGAAACATTGCATTATTATGTATCTCTCGAATCCAACTCTTTGATATCTGATCCTGGAACGAAATCGCGGAAATCCTATGAAATCCTATAAAACGAAACTTTCATCGCATCACTCCCGTCCCGTCCCAAACACCAAAGACATCTCAATATCATAATCAACAATAGACTTCTAAATCTGACTTAAAAGGACCTGCTCAATCTGATGCAAAATAAATTTGGCGTTTGTGTTTAGAACTACCAAGGGTCCTTCTCAACTTTTGGTTTCAAGGTCTGCAAGACGTTGATTTTAATCCGGTGCCATGAATTAAAAAAGAGACAGTCGCACAGAATGATCTGCTGTTTCATAGTTAAGACGGGACTTGGGTTTTGCAAGTTGCATCGATGAAATCGCAAAGTTTAAGACTTCGAAAGGTAGCGAGCTCTTGTGAATAGAGATATGCTACTTCTTCCAGTTGTAAAGCCATCGTGCCTATGGAATAATAACAGTGAAAAGTCCGCCAGTCTCTATTCATAGACTGACTTGCATTCGCGACAAGAATCGGAAGAAAACTTTGTATCGTATATTCATTTCCACGCCTAAATCGCTAGGAATGACAGTGATAGGTAATCTCACACCTCAATCTAGGTCTGAGATATATAGACCCAGAGTCATGATCGAGGTTGGAGAGCTCTATCTATCGTCTTATACTTATAGACTTGAAAGGAAGAGAAGATTTCTTCTTATTGGGAAATATAAGAATACTACCAAGAATTTCGAGGGACATACAATTGGGAGACAATTTGACACGCAACGATTATGGTCATGGCCTTGGCCTTGGAACATGCAAACAAATGAATTTTCTATCTATTCATATATCCTCACTTGACACGTTCATGGCAATGGCAGGGAAATTCCTTAGGGGTAAGTAATTTTTAGTACTCTTTTATTCTCGGTCGGCAAAACTCCAGCGAGGCTGAAGCCTATTAATAAAGAACTACGAACTTTGAGCCTTGCTGAAATGAAACCTTCACAACACTTACAACATTCATACCACACCACAACACAACACATCACAACACGAATTCATAATTCATGGCTCCAATACGTAGATATCTACGTATTAGCAAATACTCGGTGCTTGAATGTCGCATTTATGTTGATAATCCAGCTTTGGCAGAAAGTTGGCTGCTGAATTCAAGAAATCCAATCTTGCCCCGAATTATCGAGAAGGTTCGTCCCCTGGTTTTACCAAAGTTGCGCGAAGAGCAGGAAAGGAGTAAATCAAAGGGAAAGAAGAAGAGCGTGAAAGATGTTGTCACCGATGGTCAGTGAAATGATTGAGGATGCTTTCTACGGCGCAACAGCCATTAACAATCAGCTGCAGAGGACTTCGAGGTATCCATATTCCTGACGGAAACTAGCACGCGACATTCTATTCTATTTAAAAACAAACGCTTCCGAGATACGAACAAAAAAGCTCTGCAGTCTAATTCTGACAAACTTACCGGTGATACGAATGATGCGCCAATCGAAGTAGCGGATGGTCCAGCTATGGCGCGAGAGGAAAGCGAAGAATCTATTTCCTTGCAAGACCTACCTGAACCAGCATATGACTCCGATTTGTTCATCAGTGAAGATGAAGGGCCTCGAGGATCAAAACGATCAAGAAATGCACGAGAATCCACAGACTCCAATTTCGGTCCTCTATCAAAACGTCGAAAAGATGGAGATACATCTGGGGATGAGGATGACAAAAAGAAAATGGCAATGGATACATCGTACGATGGATTCTCAGTGAATGGTCGAGTGCTATGTCTGGTAGTCAAGAGGAAGGATAAGAAGGGCAAAGCTTCACTTGCGAATGGAGGTCAAGCAATGTTGGAGGATTGGATCACGTCTACGCAGATGCCACAACAGCTAGAAGATGATTAATGTCAAGAGTCCGAAAGCATATTTGATCGCATGGATAGACATTTTTTAATAGCTTCGGGCATCTGCCCTTGAGAATTGGGTTTGCAGACCACGCCAGACGTATCTACCGAGCTGCTGGTTTGGGACACATGTCAAACCCCCATAGTGCTTTAGCGAAACCTACACAACAGCAACAAGAAGCTTTGTTGAGAATGGACGTCCCATTAAACTTTTCTTTTCTGAAATAACCAGCCTGATTCCACGAGCACAGAAACTCTAAATATCCTTCTGTCCACTTCGGAGTTATGGCCTAAATGGGGAAAAGGTTAACGAGCAATGCCAAGAGAATTCGTCCTCGAAGCCTGGAACGGGAGGTCTCTGCTTTGAATAGAAACTCTATTTTATCACTTCGTCAGCATATGGTATGGTCGCGGAGCACAATATTCACCGCGTCATATGCAAAGCTCGTGCTAAGTGTGCTTTGCAAGCGAAACTCGTTAGAGCACGGTATTCTAATTATCAATGCAGGCTCCTGTCTTCACAATCGGCTAAAATCGGAGTACCACTCTTGTAGCATATCAGGCTCAGGCTCAAGCTCAAGCTTTCTTGTGGCTAGTCATCGGTCATCAACTCTCGTGTGCGCAAGGAAGTCTACGCGCAAGGAGTGGATTGGAACAGCGAAGAGAATCGGCTTTATTCAATTCTATTTCGATATCCATTGCACCGTTTGTCCGAATATTATAATACTTTTTAGTGGCAACAATCACTATCCAGCATTTCCAACAAGAGCCAAGCCCAGTTTCTTTGCTCAGCCCGATACATGTATCAAGCTACAACGTGAAAATCGGTCGCTGAGCAAGTCTAAAAGACTAGCCATGGATATCTTAGAACCCAAAGATGTTAACTTACATGCGGCGGAGTTTTGCCCTTTAATATCCCCCCAAGGGCCGTGCCAGCTCCAAGTCGGTAGCTACTTCAAATTTTCTTTCATAGCATTGAGTTTTAGGGCCTGTGGAATCGTGATCACTCTGTTCCTGGATTTGCTCTATGTGGTCTAAGCCTCATTGTCCACTCCCTCCCGTTCCTCCCTTCCGTCTCCTCTCAGACAATACGTCATTGGAACGTGCGCGCCCAAGACAAATAGCACGAATTTACGAGCCGTTTATTTTGATAGGTACGAAAGTGTAGTCGGGTTCAGCTTGAACTTCTTATTGGTGCATCATTAATGCCACTTCTGCGAAAAGGACCGTTTTTTATACTCGTTTACGTATCCCCCTTTTCTACCGGGAGATAGCAAAAGTCTTATCTCCCCGAACCTTTTGTTATACTCTTTGGGAAGATCATGGCGTCTGAACTGAAAATACTATTAAAGGAATATACTGACAATCATTGGCCTTGCTACTCCTTAATGCCCGCCCGAAATGATGTTGGCTTCCGGGGACGGTCTCGGCCGTTGGCTTCCTCCCCGAAGTCTAATTGAGCCTCGAGGTCAACATTTAGGCCACGCCAAATGATGGTGAAACGCACCAAGGATTCTTGAAAAAGTATAAATGGATTTATTCTTCCCCAATGTTCACGGACCGAGGCTTTTTCATCGATCGACAATGTCATAGGTGCCAGGCCTTGGGCAAATTTTTTCTATATCCAATGAAAATGAAAATTACCCCATCAGCTAGCTTTTTCAACGTTGCCACTGGGGATTCCCCGCATCACACACCATATCTTCTATCCATGGTGATTGGCTTGTATATATTGTACATGTATTAATGCTCGGACTTTATCAATCTCGATGGGTTCTTGAAGCTATACCCATAGCTTGAGTTATACTTGGATACAGCTGTTCCAAATGCATTGCTTGGACTCTTGACTGTGTCACAGACAGCGGGGTTCAAGGGGAGATTCGTATTTTGTATGGACGGTCGGATATGGAAACGTTTAATTGATATACTAGCTGCATATCATCGGCGATGTGGATTGATGATATCGAGAAGTTCTTTGAATTTATCGTGATCTTTCTTTAGTATCAGTCTCAATCCCAATGGATTTCTTTATTTTCATCGTTTGTAGGGCCGTGCGGGCTCGTGCTAGGGTAATCGTGTTCGTTGGATATTCCTTGGCTTTTGAAACTTTAACAACATCATCGTCGTATCGTCGTCGCTATTGCTGATTGCTAGGCCGTGCCCTTTATTTTCATTTGTTTTAGGGGAAAATTATTGGTTACTATTTAATCTTATCTGCCTTACTTCCTTGGGCAAAACCACATTTTTAAGGAAACTAGCTCTAGGGCTTGGAAAGGCAGAATATAGCTTGTGTGAACATGCAGGTACATTGTGACTAGTTACCATATCCAACTAGATTCCTCGCCGCCGCCACTAGGACGGTTGACCGCCTACAGTAGCATCATCTCAGCCTCGCTCATCGGCGTCCCCGGTAAGCAACTAACATTAACCGTATATACTCGAAGTGCTTTAGCCTTAGATTTATGTCAACCAGTGCCACTCCCCTCCAAAGTCAAATCTCTGTATGATAGGTTCGTAGAAACGGACGATACGTATACTATCTGGATCGCTTGAGAGGGAATATGTGAGATATTTACCGGTAAGGGGTTAGGGTGAATCGACGTGGCGGGGGCTTTGAGTGGTGAGCTTTAAGGAGTCGATGGTGCTGGAGGGGATGGTGAAGTGGCTGGTTATTTTTTACTGTGGCGGGATATTAGGGGGTGGAGATTTGATAGTAGTAAGTATGATAGTAATAGATATGGAATGGAATAGAATAGGAGACTAACATTACAAAGTTACGTGGTAGGTGAAGAAGGAGATACTAGCTAATGGGGAGACTGAGAAGTGCACGATATTTGGGATTGTGGAGTTGATGAACATTGTGTAGATAGATAGATAGACATAATGACGGATACGAATGTTTAGATGCTGGAAAGATATCCTACTATTATTTCAAGTGTTCAAAAATGATATTTGTTTATTATAGAATATGTCTATGCCTATGCCTATGCCTATGCTCACCACTCCCGTATTCCATCTTACCTACCTACTTTCACTCAACGCACCAACTTGGCATCATCTCAAACGGGGCTGTGGACTTGACATACGCCAACTACTAGTGAATAGTGAATACTCAATAGATAATAGATACATACATGGTATAGTATAGTATAGTATTGTAACCAACCATACCGGAATAAGAGAACCAACCTTGCATTGAGAATTTTAATGAAGAAAAAAAGGAAAGAAAGAGTGGGAAAAAAAAAGATTCTGCTTCTATCCCTCGGTTCATGGACGGGTTATGGGCACGTGTGCGGATGGAAGGGAGAGGGAGGGAGGAACCTTTGCATTTGTGGAAATTGGCGGCTTGGATTGCTGTGTATAGTGTATATACCAGGCGCCGGGCTTGGAAAGGGATACGCATGGGGATTTGATACGACGGTCATGACGATTAAAAGGGGCTAGATGGTATGAATTGACGAGAAGAAGGAGATGGATGTACTTTAGTCATTTCTCGAGAGGAGAGAAGAGAAGAGAAGAGAAGAAACAAGGGATATCCTCTCTCTGGCTAATCGACTAAGATTGTACATACATACATACATTGGATTGCATTGCATAGAAATATAAAGATAAATATAAATGCGAAAATAAAAATAAAAATAAGACGGCATCACGACGGGCGCTTATTGTATCTTACTGGGCGGGTAAAATGTAAGACGGGGGTGGGTGAATTTCAGGGGAGGTTTCTTCCTGGCGCTTAGAAGGAAGGGATTAACAATTTTTAGATTCTCGACTGCGGGTTCGAGGGATTGATAATTGATTTATTTATTTTTTATTTTTTTGGGATCTGTGCAAAAGTGCAATTGATTGTATGTATGCATGCATGTATGTGTTTCGAATCGACAAAAACAATAAAAATATAATTAAAATAAAATAATAACAATAGGAATAAAATAAAATAAAATAAAATAAAATAAATCCCATTGACGTCAATTGATCCAAAAAAAAGAACTCGGAAACTCAAAGTTTTTCTCGGAATACTCCATTCATAGTTTTCGGTGCATTTCAATGTCCGAACGGTGTGGTTAGAAATCAATAGGTACTCGAGAAAAACTTAGAAACTCGAGAAAACCTTGAAACCACGCTTTCATTTACCTACTACGGAGCAGAGCCTCCTTTCCAAGGTTTCCATACGCGAGCCTGCATTTTAATGATGACTCTTGGTGTGAAGATACGTATTTTCCTTCCTCTCATTCGCGTGGATGTTCTCCGAAGTAGAGGATTTCATGAAGATCTCGATTTGGTTGATGATCAATCATCAATTCTGGACAATCTTTACATCATATGGAATGAATGACATACATGTGAGGATCCCGTCGTCCGTGATATCCGTTCGCAAAACTTGGATGCGGGTATGCTAGTGTTGATGTTCGCAAGACCAAGAGAGAGGGAGAATGCGAGCGAGAGAGAGAGAGAGAGAGAGAGAAGAATTAGGTTTGATTGGTTTCCTCAGAGCTACTGAAAATAGAATAGAATACAACCAATGATGTAAAAAATCCCTCGGGATGGCGTACGCACTTGCGATTTCAACGGACTTGTGTTGCTTGTTGTTTGAGTAAAGCTTGGATATACTCAGTATCGAAAGCTCATTTCCCTGTCTCATGGAAGTCAAACCAAATCAAAAACTCACCGCCTTCGCATCCCTTTTCCAACTCCAGGATATCCCTTCCCACGAATTCTCAGCAAGTTTCTAGAAAATTAGTTTGGATCTTTTATAATTTTAGAAAACTAAGCGATGTGTCGTTAGGTTTGGAGAAAGGAGATAAGACAAGCAGTATCCTAGTGTTCCACGTGGAAGAAGTTGACAGATTGTTCCTTCAATCTTCTAGTCGCAGATCAATCGTACCATTTTTTTTCTATGACTGGAACGTTCCTTGCATACCTAAACCTACGGATCATGTAATTTCCCAAAGTCTGAGCCTCTGAGGTGTCTAGCAAGTGACGGTGCGGTGTAGGAGTTGATATGGAGGAGCGGTGGGTGAGCTTGGCAGAGGGAACTAGGAGGTGGATTTCCTTTAGTAGAAATTTCTGAGCTGTGACTCGTTCGTTGTTTGGAAGGATCGATATTTTGTTCCTTTAGATGGATTCAAATGTCCGACGGGCCAATATCTGAGGCCTACGGCGACCACCGTCTTAGCCGTGTTACGTGTTGCCTATCCTATCCTATACTCCAGGCATGCGTCTCAACACAACACATCACTGATTCGTAAGTAGGCTGAATTCCCAGATCTTCAGTGGCAAATTAAGAGTTTCAACGCCATCGTGCAAACCTCAAGCCCCAAAACGAAAAAGGAAGTTGGGAAAGAACTTGCATATCTGTGAACATTCGGAAACTTCCTGAGAACCCCAGATCCTTGATTACGCCTTTCCGAGTTTCCCATGGTGAAATACCGACAATCTTCGGCGTCGATCAAAAGCCGAAAGTTAATCCTCAGCCATGAACCCTCGCATTTACTATACGAAGTAAACAAAATTCGGCGGAGAAGAGGTTGAGTACCAAACAAATGTAAGCTTTCATGGAAATCCATACGTGTATCTACCGTAATGGTCCTTTGGTCTCGATATTCCCTGTACACACACACACTCCTCACCTGCCCGAGGTGAAAACCTTCTAGAAGAAATTTCGAAGGATTTTTGTTGGGAACTCCACAGCGTCAAGGAAGTTGGAAAAAAGTAAAAACAAGTATGCAAAACATCAATCAGGGACCTGCGTTCGTATCTAAGAAGTTCAGAAGTACCGTTTTACTGCACGGAGCCAAAGGCCAAATGTAATTTATGATCAAAAAAACCCCATGTGGAGATCATTTCAGTCTTTTCAGTGGCTGAGTACATTACTATCATCCTTCGTACAGCGGGACTTAGTTGTAAGGCGGTCAAGTAGGTGGACATGATATAAAATTACATACATGATATAACAAGTCACAACATTCTCCAGCTCCACCATGAAATTTGAGAAATTTCGCTTCTCGTCATCACATTGGCTCGTTGGTCTTATCATGCATGCATCTCTTCAAGAGTGGATTCATATGGATCTCCTCATCTGCCCCTCAGAAAAAGGGAGTTCGTTTGCCACCCGTGACCACATGTTTTTTCTTTTCTTTTTTTGGATACGGTATGCACATGCGAACGAACTCCTTTATTTCGCTACCGTTACCTCACACCGACCGTTATTGGTAAATGATATCTGCACCAATGATAAGGAGACAAATTAACGAGAATCTGAAGTTAATTGAGCTTGTGCGAAACATGAAACGAGTTCGTGATGTACTAAGTGCTTGCTTTTTTGTGTCCAAATTGCGGGTGGGAAATGCTTATGCATGACAGTTTAGAGCATTCGCTTATCACCCTTCATTTCACTATCTCACAACTCACCCAGCTCATACATTTTGCGTACGTTTTCAACTCACCTCATAGCACTCCTGGAAATTTCCGAAATGGGGTTTCAGACGAGTTTGATACTCACCACGAAAAGGTCACGGTCACGTTTTGGCATTGCTGACGATTCACATAATCTTAAATCGGTCTGTTGTGTTCGCTGATATGTATGTGCTGAAGCCTGACGGGATGATTTGTGTGAGATTGAGAAATTGAGAAATTGAGAAATTGAGAAATTGTACCCAGGACACTTGCATGCGGAGCCAAGGTATGGATCAGGGAAGAGTGACGTGACTGACTGCAATTGCCCTTGATTATGATTTCCATGTATGCTATGCGTGCTAGGGCCATACGCAGGTACAAGCAAGACATGATGAGAATGTGGATCATGACCCTGATTTTCACAAGTCTACAATTTTCTAGAATTTTTCAATGGGTTGATCCGCTAATCAGGTCTCTCCTCGGCGTGATTGGATGAATTTTGCGAGGCTGTTTCGTGATTCGTTGTTTTATGGCCATGGCATGTAGGTTTGAAGTGCTTGGTATGTGGAGATAATCCGTACGGAGTGGCCGAAATGGGACTGTTTGGTGAAGATTATTTCTTGTGAAGATTCTTGGATCTTGGATTTTGAAGTTTGAATTTTGGATCTTGAATTTCGAATCTTGAATCTTATACAGAGTATGCTTGTGCTTGTTCAATTTATGAAAGTGGTACAAAAGGGGTTCAATAGAGTTGAACTTCGGGTAGAGTTCAGATGGCAGATTTGTTGGCGCCGAAGCGTAAGATCTGTTTCGAAGTTTCGGCCACGACGAGACGGACTTAGCGATTTTGTCTTCGGCTCATACTGAATTCCCATGTGCAAGATTGACATGATTAGGACAAGTATCATGCAGAAGCGCCGTGGATAGGCACATGAAGGACAGTGCGTGATCAAAACGTTAAGCTATTGATTCCAAGATCTTGGGATTGGCATATTCCGGTCCAAGCTGAAAGATTGGAAATTCAGACTGGTGGTAACGAGATCGGCCACGCACTCTCTCCTCTCCATCTCGAATTTTCCACGGGATGTCAAAGATGTCAATATGCTAAAGCGTAGCGGCGGAAGTAGAGAAAGCTTGTTAGCAAGTGGACATAGAAAGCCCGAGAGCATGGAAGAATGTATGCAAGCTTAACGATTTGTGATATCTTCGTCGACATCACGGAGTTTATTCAATAGTGGACGAACCATTCACGAACTATATTTGGAGAGGTGGAAGCTTGGCATGAATAATAATCATGAGTTGATATCAAACTCACCGCCTTCGAGAGATCTATTGAATCTATTCTCCTAGGGCCAAATCTAGCGCTGGAACAAGATAGGCCGTGTAGTCACTGTAGTGACGTTTCCTTGGGGAAATGTTGGACATAGATATATCACGATCGTTAAACATGGCGGTATAGCGGTGAGGGATTCCATCCTCTTTTTCATCGGGCGCCAGTGGATAGGAAATGAAAAGCTTGTTGACGGCGCTCCGCTGTTGCATCACGATGTACTGATTTTGAAACTCTGTTCTCCGCATCGGAACATGCTACGGTAGATTTTCGAAGTTGGAAGGAAAAATTTTCGTATTGACAGGTACAGGTTTGATCATTGCTGGATGATTTTGATACTTGCACCCAAAGGGGTAAAGATAAACCCCATTCGAAGACATTCATTACCCGAATATACCGACCCGTTCTATAAAAATGATGTGAACAAGTCGAGAGAGATAAATGAACCCTTGTTGTATGTACTCCAGCCTTTCCAGGGCTCTTTTTCGGTTATCGAGAAATTGGTTGAGATGAAGGGGAGGAGAATGATCTCCTCTTTTCCAAAAAGCCGTCGAAATCGCGAAATTAATGTCCGAGAGCTCAGATAGTGACAGGTGCCATGGGAACGATGCAGGCAGAGAGAAAATCTTCAATTTGCGCGACAAACGCTGGTGGGCACTGAGCATTGAGCAATTGAGCATTGAGCATAAAAAAAAAAGAAGAAAAAAAAGCGATCCTCATTTTATCTCCGCAAGCTCTGCAAGACTATCCTGTTTGAGCACGGAAATCTCCTCATCAAGAAACGGGGGAGTCCTCTTTTAGACAAGCCATCTGACAACCCATATCGAAAAGGATTAGCAGCGATATGATTTCAATAACCTCCAAACTTCATCTCCACTTCCGACCTTGATTCTGGGAGAGGAGCGTAGAAACGGAGCAGAGGACATCCGTTTCTGCCGCTTCGGTACTCGCAGGTAGTTTGAGCTATGGGGAGGCAAGGGATATTCTTTTCAATTTGCGCGACAAACGCAGGTGCTGGGGTTACATTGATTTATATGATTTATGTGACTCGCCTCAGCCTTGTATCAGGGGGTGGTCTACTTTCTAGCGAGGAAAAAGATCGTAAGTTTCTTTTGTCAATCTACTCTAGCACTATCTAACTTGTCCAGGTGACTTGCGATCTTACACTTGGCATTTTAGGTTCATGGGCCCTATGGAGAAGGGATATGGTGAAATTTTCACATGAAAAAGTTGATTATGAGAAATTAGATAGATATCTTGGGTTCGTATTTTCCGATAAGAGAATTCTTGGACAGGAACTTCGAGCTTTGGAAATACGTAGCCCGCCCAGCTTAGATCATTCCCTGATCATATCTATTGAAATCAAGCCCTATGTCTTTCGTATCCCGAAATGTCGGACTGCTTGGTTATTGCTCAGCCACTTTTGCGTGATGGTTTCCAAACTCCAATGAGATGAACTCGGTCACGCATCTCAGTTGTGCGGGAGAATTCGGAAACATGGGCTTGAGGAAACAATTAACTTCTAATCCATCTTTCACCCAGCACCCTCTTGCCAGGAATGCATATTCAGGTACCACAAGCCTCCCGAGAACGGTGATGCAAGAGGTAAGCTTATGGACGGGAGAGGCAAAAGGAAATCTATCAACTCCACGTTTTACGCATGGATAAATGTTCGAATACGAAATGTACGCGCAGCAGTATTTAGCCAGATCTATACTTGTGTATGCATGCCTAGATATTTGTAAGTAAATAGCCATGATGCATATTTAGAATTTCCGGCGCGGTACTGTTGTTGGAATGAGGTTGGATTGATGCATGCACGTAGCTCTAATTGAAATGATGAAATAGCTCTAATATGTTAACCAATCACTTCCTGGGGTTTAGGCATCTGTTTAACAAATGTTTGCGGGTATGCATGCATTGCCATCTGGATTTAGATATCGTGTACCATATTCATGATCGATCATCAAAGACAGCGGTTCGAGAAAAGGGGCCAAAACGCAAATTAAGCTCATTGAGATACATCGTGTGGGTGTCTTTGGGACGCGCACAGCGAACTACGACCTTGAGCCGTTGAAGTTTCCCGTTTCAACTACGTACCTAGATGTTGGTACCTACAATGGCTTATGATTGATCAAAAGTACGAATGACGCTTACAATCAAGAGTTATAGTGAGATCGGGTAAGAGAAGAGACACGGGAAGAAATGCGAGGGGAAACAAGGGCTATAGTCAATTTACGTCGGCATGCCATTTCGCCAGGAACGAACATACCAACACCCCACATTTGATATCATCATGGCATGGCTTGACCTACAGGCCACCCGTAACCAGGTATGAAATTTGGTCATTGGTTATGGCGGTTGATATTGAGTGAGGAGTTGATCATATGATAGATTTCCTGACTGATAATCCGTAGCAGCCTTGAAAGACTTGGAACTGGGAACTGGGAACTAGGAAAGATACAAGCTGAGGCGTACTAATGGGTATCGAGCCGTCAGCACGGAAAAAGGTACACGAACTTGCAAGGCTGGGCTATTGCTTGGTTTTGGTAGGCTGAGAACCTGGAGATGGACTTTATTGGTGTGTTGCCTATGACTTTATGGAATACAGTCAGCACTATGCCGATCCCAATCCAGCAAAACTCATGGGAGCTATTAATGAGTTCGGTGATGATTGTCAATCAAGATTCAAGAATAACAAATGATAGCAAATACAAACCAATAACTCATCTAACCTTCCGATGATGTTGTTTTTTTCTCCCGTCTTCCGTCTTCCGTCTTCCATTCCTCATTAACCCGAACCATTAGAGGGATTTTGGAGATATGGCTTTAATGCTCATTGCTCAAGATCAAATCCCCATTTTAGTCCAAATTTCAAGCCGCCCCTCAATCAAAAATCTTCAGCCTGATCACTTCTTAGAATTGTGGATTAGATATATTAGATAGAAATAAATATCAAGGAAATTATTCCGCGCTTTCTTTTCTGCCATTTGACCCAAACTATTTTCGGCAAATTATAGATTACCCCTTGTAACCGCTTGCTCTGTTACCAAAATAGTATTAATGAAGTAATCAAATAAAATGACTATTCTGCGCGACTTAACCTAGATATATTCATCTACCTTGATCATAATTGTAGATCATCTAAGATAAATACTTATGCTTTCATAGAAGGAGATATACTCAGGTCCGGAAGTGAATAGATACGACCACGTAGACATAACGGAGTAGACAAAGAAGTATAGTAGCCAGCCACTACATGAAGAACACGACGAACATTATTAGTATTGCTAGAATTTTCTTTCAAGTCACAGGAGCTATCCATACCACAAGTCACCAAAGCACCGAAAGTTAAAATTTTTCTCGGGTTTTTACTCCTTCATATCATAAACTTTGGAGGGAATTTTTTGATAATAGTAATAATAATAATAATAATAATAAAAAAACCCCCTAGACCAAAAGTTAATGAACCAAATGCATCTTGCCGAGATAGATGATAATAAAATCAAGTCAACAAGCTGAAGCTTCCCCCTGTTCAATGCATCAACAATTTCCATAATTCCATGGCTTGTACAAGGCTTCAAACTAATATTATTTTACATACCAAGCTTTCCCTTTCTCAGAAACATCTTATTCATATCCTGGTATGCATCAAGAAAAAAAATGATTCTCCACAATTAATCGTCCAAGACGACTTTGAGACCATTGTACCTGGCACCTACGCAAGTGCAGCCCAAAATGAAACACGATAGCGTGGGATGCTTGTAACGCCCTGGCAGTAACTTTGACCAGGTCAGGTCCAAACCTTCCGATGCTGCTGATCCAAAGTCATCGATCAAGGCAATACAATATGGACAAATTTCCCCAGGTACGTTGAACCTGGTCTGGTCTGATTGTCTGTACGAAAACACATAAAGATCCAGGACCCCAACCTGCATGTAGGAGAAAATAGATTTAATCAGTATCACAACAACTTCTATCAAGCGCTACCACAAGTTTCAAGTTACATCTGCAATAGAAGCATCTTCTTATATTGCATACATACATCCAATCGCCACTACTACTCCAGATATATAACTATCCTCCTCCTCCCACCTCGAGATCATCATCAATAACTTCAATCATCTCATCTGAACCATCTTCTTATCCACACAACTATCAATCAGTTCATCCTACCTTCATCAACATGCCTGCTCAACATCGCCCAACAAACCTTCCTCCTTGCCCAGGACCACCACCCAACCGTCCTCTCCCTCCCCTTCCATCCAAGTAAACTTCAGTCTTTCAACAAGGAAAGACATCTACTGAAGTTAAAGGGACACGGACTATACTTGCTCACTCACCACAATGCGAACAACACTCCGATCAAATTACCTCCACAGTGAGCGAGCCTCCGGACCCGCGTTTGAGAGTTCCAATTGCAAGATTGCACTATTCAATGTTACATGCATGCATATATGCATATCCATCATCCTATACCCGCCTCACCTCACCTCACGCCTTACGAATGCCATTGATCATCCTTTGTTTCTTCGGTACGCTAAATGCCTGAATGGTAGTTAGTCGAACTGCGCAACCCTACCCCTCTACCTGCTGTTCTCTTCGGCGCTTCTTGAGCTTCTTGCATACTTCCAAGAACTTGCTCCCGAGTATAAGGTTCCGTCACGGATCGGGCCTATTTAGATGGGTTCTCCGGACGGTGCAGCGAGTTATGCATACACATTCACACACTCATGCAGCCATACTACCTACAACACATTCATTATCTTCTCGCACAGCTGAGATTCGAGCAGGCTCGACTTTGACTTGCTTGCACGCTTATATCTCGATACCCTCTTTACTCATACTCACATCCCTTGACCTGAGTTTCCAACTTTTCTTGTACCAATACACAATGTACCGCGGCGATGGGTTTCATTTTCATACGATACTCTAATATCATTTCTTTGGCAATATTTTATGCATGTATCAATATCAATAACTTGGCGTTTTCCTTCTCGGGATGGATATCTGATCGGGATGATTGGTATGGGATGTGATGAACGGGTTACCCTACTGGGACCCAGGGAGTTTAAGGATTGGTAGCATCACCACCCATGGATAGGGAAAGATTGCGATTTGTATTTTGGGGGTAATGGTTGGATGTGAGGGGGAGCTTTAGCTTACCTTGCTATGATGAGAATTGACGATGAGATGGAATATCAAACTTTTAATCTACCCTACCTACACTCTTCTTGGATTGTGACTTGTGATTGTGATTTGTGACTATTACATTCCTCTGCGTTCTTTACCGATTGTTTGACTCGCTGTTTGTTTGCGAGAATATCAATCCTTGATACTCAAACTTAAAACTCATACATCCATCCATACGCATCGATCCTCAAATGTACCACAAATGAAAAACCACTCACTCGGGCTCCCCCGGAACAGCATATAATTGGACACCCAAATTCCCGGGCTGATATTCCTTCCATTGCCTCATTGGCCAATGCTCATCGACCAATGTTCATCGACCGCCTTGTTTGCGCCCATCTTAACCCCTCCTACTCCTACCTATTCCTTGTTTGGGGGCGGGTCATATTGAGATGGCATTGATGCTGTTGATTCGTGGTATGTTTTCTTGATATGGTGAGTCTTTTCCTTTATTGGTCGGAGATGGCGGGACAGGGTGGTTGCATTTTCATGTGATTGATTGTTTGTTTGTTATGATATTCCAGGTCTGCGCTTTAGGGTGAGCTGATGAGGTAATGAGGCAATGATTTGTTTGTTTGTTTGTATGTATGTATGTATGTATGTAAATGCGGAGATAACTTCCGGGAAAAGACATGATATTGATGACAAACGGACAGACAAGGCCGGCAAAGGGAATAGATCAGGCAAGAAAGGGCTCATCTGATCGTTTTCCAGATAATGGTCCGATTATCAAAATTTTGCATGACGATGGCTACAGGCTATTGGATCAAAAATTCATATGCATGCACAATGTACGGTTCTATATTTCAAACCGCTAACCCACCTACCAACCAAGTAGTTCGTCAATTGGCAATCATCAATCCTCAGTCATCATCTTGTCTCGCGTGCTCGGTCACAATTAAAGGAGATGATCATCGAATCCCGCGCAGTTCCTGCATATCCAGGAGAAAAGACGACGAGCAGAACGATCTTTGATCAACAAGCCCTATTCCAAAAGCATTACCGAGGCGATTTTCATCCAGCGAGTCAAGGAAAGCAAAATCGCATTTCACGGATGGATGCCTTCCCGTTGTGTGTGTATCGGGGGTTGGGGGCGGAGGTTGGGTTGAGGTGATTTATCCTGGGTGTCGAACAGCAGATTATGACTACTCCGTACATGATATCAAGCAGGCCAGTCGGCAAGCAGGGGCAGACAAGGCTCAACTTTGTATGCATCATCTTGTTGATATCAACCTGGTCATGACATGTAATATGGCAAGGTAAAGAAAGAATTTCTCAAAAACAAACTCTATTGATGAAAGAGGGGAAAGGCCCTGGTAAGTCGGTGAGTAACAACCCCTTGGCCTGACCCCTCCCATAACCTTACCTTGCTTAAGCATTTACTAATGAATAGTACGTCTACATCATCGACTCCATCACGTCTCATAGGGATGAAAAGATCTGCGATGGTGAGTGGTCTGCCCATTCAATAATTCCTTGACGATCTTCCATTCGTATCCTTCGATTTTGGGTAATGCTCGGATGGATTTACATGTATATCGAATTTCAAAGGGATCAAAAGTATAATAGATTAAATATGATGCAAGGGATCATCCCAAACATTCCGCATGGCAACGAGAAGAGCTTAGCTAGAACTCACTAGACCCTACCCGTTGCACAAATTATATTGAAACTCCGTTTCTGCTTTCTGAGATCTGATATTAGATATTACGACTTGGCTATACATAGGCTCAACAGCGGGAGTTTGACAAACGGACGAGACGGGTTGGCATGGAATTCGATCAATTGAGGAAAGAAAGAAAAGTAGATGAATATGTCTCACCTTATTGTTGTGTAACCAGCTGATGTATAGAAACCTATGACTATTCTGATTTTGACCATTCTGACTTTTCAACATCCAATCGATATACCCAGTAAATATCTAGTTATACTAGGGCTTACGAAGGATTCCATGGCGTTTACTAGATGAGGGGAAGAAGGCTTAGCATTATCAAGTCACCCTTTTTCAACAAGAGTATCGGATGTGATAGACTGATATGTAGGTAATGAGTGACATGACAGAAATCCGGTGGTGTGGATAAAGGTAGCTAGTTTGGCTAGGTTAGGGTTGGTGTTGAGTCTCTAAACTTCTTTCTTCTCTGCATCAATATGGCACGGGAACACGGCGAGACGGATGCGACGTAGATGGTGTGTATATCATTTTATGCAGTGTGTTGCATTGGGGGTAATGAGGAAGGTAAGCGTAATATTCCGATAGGCGGTTTTTAGCTAGAAGAGTCTATTGGTCTTGGATGGTGATATATGTGGTTATGGTTATGTGGTTGTTAGGTGTTCGCCGAGCAGCTGAGAAATGAGGAGAGAAATGGAGATCGATGAATATAAACCGTATCACGTGAACACGGGTAAATCCACTCAGGAACGCCAGGCACGGCGCCAAAAATGACGGGAAGCGGGAAGGGAGCAAGGAAAGGGACTTGGCAACTGAATAAATCAAAAGTTGAATTGCTTATCTATCAATTAAAATAAATTATATGATTTTTTTGGGGGGGGGGAAACATCAAACAAAACACAACAGCAAGAACGGTGACCAACGATGACTTCAAACTCCAATACCAATTTCAGTCTCGATACCTGCCTAGACCTACCTAGTACCTATCACCTACCACCTATCATCTACCACCTTCCTCTTCACCGTTTACAATATACGCGCATATGCATATGTACCGTTTGATTCATATCAAAATTACTTGCATCTCTTCACCGCAACTATATGTAGTAATTTAGTAATTTGGTAACTTAGTAATTACTAGTAAATGCAAAAATAAAAAAACAAACCTTAACACACGGATACATGATTTAAATCTTTTCGAACGACTTGCAGATTTTGATACAATAATACTAATAATAACTATTATTATATCATAATTATAATTATAATTATAATTACTCAATAGACCCATATCTTATTTTCGCTTAAATTCTAAATTCTTACCCCACACATCGAATCATACTCAAACCATCAAATCATACCATTTTGTACCACACCATACCAGACAATAACACCATATTACCATATATTAGCATACTGCCATACAATACCACACACCATATCACATCTGCCGCAAAACTCACGCATAACTCACGCATAACTCACCCTCATCAATCACCACTAATCATGGTTCTTGAACTTCATATTTGGGGTCCATCATTTGGTCTTCCTTCGATTGATGCACAATGTTTAGCTACCATTGCATATATGCACCAAGTTATCCCACGTGGTCAATGGTTCCTTATTGCTAGTAGCGATCCAACCCTAAGTCCCACGAGTACGTGACACACAAGATGCACCCTTTGACTATTCTGGGTGTTGGAAAGAAGGGAAGTCCAATATTGATAAATTCCTACAGATGAATTACCTGCTTTGAGAGATAGCAAGAATGGGGATTGGGTGGGAGGATATAAAAATATCATACATTTTATCACACAGCATTCATCTGGAAAATGGGTTATGGATGCGAGCTTACTAGGACAAGAGAGAGCCGATTGTACTGCGTGAGTAGTGAGAGAAGATGGATGAACAGTCTCTTTAACATTGTAATGAAATTTATTGATTGGTTGGTTAGATATTCTGCATTTATCCAAATGCATGGTCAACCATTACTAGATCTCTCACTCTATGTTTCCTCACAAAATTATTCCGAAATCACACGTCCGATCTTCAATACGATACAATCTTTTCCCCTGCCATATCTCACACCACCTCACCTCCGAACGGAAGCTAAGAAAAGAACCGAATACCTAGGTCTATCTGCTCTCGATATCGATACCGAAGATGGCGATAAATCAAGAGATCCAAGTATCATACCCGAATCTCTTAGGAGGGGTAAACAGACCATCTCAAGTTTACTTGCTGCATCCCCTGAAACCAATGCGCAAATCAGACTTGATGCATTAGCGACTGATTTCTTTGAATCAATTCAAGAATTAAAAGGAAAGAAAAGATATCTCATTTCAAATTCTCACATGTCAAGTCTGGATTGTCTGGCCTTGGGTTTCATATCACTTATGTTATATCCGCAGTTACCACAACCATGGCTTGCAAAGACGATGAGAAGAAAGTTTCCGGATCTGGTCAAGTGGGTTGAAGAGCTGAAAGATGAGGCGTGGGATGATGTGGTCACTGTGGATGATGCTATGCTCACCCAAAGTCCTGCAAATGCAGTGCGACAGAACAAAGTTTTACCGTGGCAAGCGCCCGAATCTCGTGGTATACTAAATGTCGGAGGAGTATTCTTGGCTAGTCTTGCAGATTCGTTACCAATTGTAGGACAGCAGAGAAAAGATGATCGAATGCGTCGATATGGTGGCGAAGCGGCAAAGGATACGGGTAGTAATGTCTGGACATATGTTGCAACGGTAGGAGGATTCTTCGCTGCTGTGGGACTGGTAGCGGGCTATGCGCTACACCGGGGTTTGATACAGATGCCTGAAAGTTGGCCTGGTAAGCAGGAGGATAAGAGTGAGCGTGGAAATACTCAAGGTTTGAATGATCTTGGAGAGGCAGGCCAAGCACTTTTCGCTTTTGCGGATCAGATGGATGAGAGTGTTCAAAGACAAAGAGAATTGGAGAGAAGTAATGGGCCGATTGTCGAGGTCGATGTTGATCTAGGGAAAGATGGGATTGCGAGATAGAGGTGGTTGATGATACCCGGGTTTATCTTGACGTGGTTGAGGTTTATTGTTATGATGAATGATATCATGTACGGCTTTCTCGTCTGGGCTTATGACTTGTGGCATTGCGATAGAGGTTGTCTATTTTAGATATCTTGCAGATCTATCTATCATGGGCCCTATCGCTCTATATTCATCCAATATCTCTCCATCCATCACCTCAACATTAAACGGATACGAATAGCGATATCAAGATATCTCGAATAGATGTGTTACTTCTATACAATGTCCAGGATATCTCGAATAGATATCTTACTTCTATACAATATCATAATACGTTAATCAAATTTCCGAATCTTTCTCTCATATTCATATTCATATTCATATTTTAATATTCTTTAGAACGATCCGGCTTTCGGGTACTACCGGACTTACTCTTTTGTCCGACAAGCCGCAAAGATTACTACTCCAACATAATTCTACTGCGTAACTATTCAGCATCAGGGAGAAAATCTAACATACAATTTGATATATATTCTTCCCAAGGAATCACAAAGGAAGATTTTCCCCCCCCCCAAATTTTTTTATCAATTTCTTAAGATGTTTGGAGGAGGGAGCTTGGCTTTATCGAGTCGGAAGTTTGAACCTTGATAAAGAAGCGCGACGTCATCCCTGCCGAGCCATCTCCACATCCATCCACGGGCACACCGACCGACCGCTTCCCTTTTGATATTGATAATTTGAACATGCGGAGGGAATCGGCTGGATTTCAAATTCACTCTGGTTTTGCTTTTCTACTCTTATATTCTCCTTTTCTTTTTCTTTTTCTTTTTCATTCTCCTTTTCTTTCTCTTTTTCGGATTTTCTATTGATGGTTGATCAAGGGATTCTTTGCAAATCTCTAGATTGTCTCTTCACACGATGAATTGCAATCTTATAACAGCGACTGCGAAGGGGACGTCGGGCTTGCGTGCTGGTAGAGTGGTGTTATCTTCGCGATGTGGGAGCTTGATAGGGGCGGGCTTGGGGAGTACGACTGGTAGGAGATGTATATCAACACGTGAACTGGATGCTTCGAAAGGCGGTGCGTATTTCTCTTCTTTTCTTTTCTTCCATCCCTCTCTCTCTCTCTCTCTCTATATTAATATATATATATATATCCATATCCTCCCTCCTTCCTTCAATTCACCCCCTCCCCCCACCCCCCTTCCACACGTTTCTCTCTAACAAATACAAACTCAGACCGTGAACGAATTCTCATCCTCGGCTCAGGATGGTCGGGATTTACACTTTCCCGACAATTGGATCCGAAGAAGTATCAGACGGTGGTAATTTCTCCGCGATCGTATTTTGTTTTTACACCGCTTTTGGCCAGTACGGCGGTCGGGACGTTGGAGTTTAGGAGTGCGCTTGAGTGAGTTTTTGGAGGTTTTTTCTTTCTTTTTTTTGTGGGGGTTGAGTTGGGGNGGGGGACTTGAAGGGGATTTGAAGGGGCTTGAAGAGGTGTTGAATAGGTGTTGATGGGAGATTTGTTTGGGAAGTTTAGGATCTTGATTTTCAATGGGGAAAGAGAGGATGAAAGGAAGATAAGGGATGAGTGGTGGGAAGATTGAGAAGATGAAGGAGGTGTGGGGCTTTGGTTTTCTGTTCTTGCTGAGGGAGCTGGATTTAGTTTATTGTACAATTGCTGACACAATAATACATAGGAGTGTAAGAGGAAGAGGAAGATGGAGAGGATGGGGCTTGATTGGAGGTGGATGGGGTGGAAAGGGAGCAAGGAATAATGGGGTTGAATTTTGGCAGGGAGTGAGTTTGGAAGCCTTTCCTGTTTGATTCAAAAGTGACTAGTGTCTAAATACCGCTTCTACCTCTCTACTGAAGAGCAGGAGTCCATACTCCAACTTTAGCTTTTGAGCGAACTTCCGGTTTTCCCAGAAATACTACTAACCAGATCTCCAACAGTGGGCAGACGACGTCGACTTCGACAAAAAAACCATCAAAGTGGAAGAAAACGCAATCGAGAGACCTAAAACCACAAGTACTACCATTGAGAAGGGAGGAAAGGGAAGAGTGTTTGAAGTTGGTTATGATAAGTTGGTGGTCAGTGTAGGGTGTTATAGTCAAACTTTTGGGATTGAGGGAGTTAGAGAAAATGCGCTGTTTTTGAAGGATGTGAGGGATGCGAGGAAGATAAGGAAGAGGATTTTGGAATGTGAGTCTTTTTTTGTCTTTGGGGTTTGAGGTTTGGAGCTCTGTTCTTTTGTTTGGTGGAGGGGAGTTAGGGGAAGAGAGGGGATAAGTTGCTTCTTACGGAACCGCTTCTCAAGACTTTTCATCATATATTTTTCTTCCTCTAGAGCGAAGCGAAAAAGCCTCCACGGCAGTGGCCCAGCGGAGCGTCATTCTTAAAAATGGAACGGAATAGAGAGATTAAGCGACGAGACTTGGATTATGGAAATTTATATTTGCTAATCATTCAAATACATAGGTTTCGAAACAGCTGCATTACCAACTACTTCCGAGTCCCTCAAAAAGCAACTTTTAAATTTTGCCATCGTAGGTGGTGGTCGTAAGTTTTTACAATTTTGCCTTCCTTAATACTTCGCTAACACTCTTCATCTAGCAACCGGTGTCGAATTTGCAGCCGAACTCTTCGATCTTTGCCACGAAGATCTCTCAACCCTATACCCCTCTCTAAAATCCTACATAAAAATAACCATCTACGACGTTGCACCTAAGATCCTCCCGATGTTTGATAAAAATCTCGCGAACTATGCATTGGGGCATTTCAGCAGAGATGGTATCGATATTAAAACCGAACATCATATTTTAGGATTGAGAAAAGGATTTCCGAAGGATAGTCTTGAGGGTCAGCAAGGAGGTAATGGATATGTTGAAGAAGGGTTTACATTAAATTTGAAGGAAGAGGGTGATGTGGGTGTGGGGATGTGTGTTTGGAGTACGGGGTTGATGATGAATCCTTTTATTGAAAAAGCGTTGAGTTCGGTTCATACTTTTCCGACAAAATCTGCTATTTTGGCTTCGCGAGTCGGGAAGGAAGCTAGTGAGAAGAGTGAGAGTCTGGAAAACAGAAAATGGGAATTAAAGAGAAGTCCGAAGACGGGTGGTTTGATTGTTGATAATTTTTTCAGGGTTAAATTAGCTACTCGCCCCTCGGCGTCACCATCATCCACATCCTCATCTTCCGCCAAATCTCCCTCTCAATCCCCAGCCGAAGAACAAATACAACAAGAAGCAATAATGAATGATGTTTTTGCCATAGGGGATGTAGCGGTATTTGGAGATACGGCATTACCAGCAACCGCACAAGTAGCAAATCAGGAAGCGAAGTGGTTGGGAAAAAGGTTGAATAAGATTTATGGAGTGGAGAAGGGTGCAGTTGGAGGAAGTGAGGATAAGGGATTTACGTATAAGAATATGGGAGTTATGACTTATGTGGGGGGTATGAGGGCGATTATGCAGACGGATGGGAAGGGGGAGATTAAGGGGTAAGTTTTCTTTTATTTCTTGAATCTTGCTGTAGCTTTGAGGGAAGTTGTGGTGTTGGTGGTGAAGGACCATGAGAATAAAGAATGAGGATAAATGGAACAGGATCCGAGAAGTGCGGCTAACGATACATCTGAACACAGGAGAACAGCATGGTTAATTTGGAGAGGTGCATATCTTACCCAAACCATCAGTTGGAGAAATAAATTGCTCATCCCTATGTATTGGTCAGTATCTACTATCTATGTTCCTTCATTCTCAATCTTTGCTTTCATGTATATGTATGTATGAGGGGTGTAACTAATGATAACAGGGCGATCAATTGGGTGTTTGGTAGGGATATTTCGAGATTTTAGAAGGGCACTAAGGCCGGGTTGAAGGGCGGAGGGTGTGTTCGTGCGATCGCGAAATGGTAGAGCAGATGATGGGAAAGGGATGCATGGTGGTAAGAGGAACCAGAAATTCATGCAAAGCGATGCATCCTCATATTCTTTAAGGGTGTAGTATATCATATCACATTTTAGTGTATTTTATATAAGGCTAAGGCTAATTCTACTTCTACTTCTAATTCCACTTCTACTTCTACGGTCTGCTGGTCTTCTTGGTTGAGTAACAAAGATCGGATAACTCTTGTTACACTTACATCGAGATTCTTCCAAATTTGAGAGCTGCAATGCAGAGCCATTT
>NGKH01000023.1:468482-486121 GCA_002162575.1 Sclerotinia glacialis
GGGGTAGAAGTATACTGACTGTACAGCTTTGATATATATCGTAAATTTTACAGTTCCACGGGCATTATATTATCCCAGCTTGTTTGAGAAGATATCTAATCTATTTGTTTAGCATGTTTTATTTATTTAGATATACTTACCGAGTTCTCGACTCGACTCTTACGGCGGATAGGAATCGAATCTTGGCATGTATATTATAATATTAATCGAGTGAATGGCATATATTTATTTACCTCCGTATACGAGCGAATCCCATTGAGAGACAGAGTCTGTGTATAAAAACCATACACGCAGGAAAGATTTCGTGGCGGGAAATATTATTGTCTACTAAGGCTAAGCCACAGGAAAGATTCCTCGGTCTTCTTCTGCAACCATTGGAACTTGCATATGGAATAACAGCGCATTCTGGTCTGGGAAAAGGTTACAAATTGGACTTTTCGCAGGCGTGTTGAGGTGAGAATAAAGAGTGATAGCAATGTAAAATACTGATGGTGAAAAAGGCCGTGGTAAAAAGTAGATTCGGGTAAGAGTCATTGGATCAATTACTTTGCATTTGAGTGTATCAAAAATAGAGACAAGCTTACGGAGAAAAGCACATGTATACATCATCAAGTTACAAATTAAACTACCAGGCAGCATGTGTGCAAGGAAAACCACTAATCTTGGTTAACCAAACCTTCGTACTTATTGCTCTACAGCCAAGAATGTGCGGATCTTATTAAACACCTTGTTTTGGAATTCCCCTTCTTTTCATATGCCCAGATTCGGACATGGGATGAGGTGTGTAATTTACGATTGACTTCCAAGCTGCATATTCAATCAGCTATGTTTTGATTGATTGTTTAGGAATGAGTCTGCGGTATCTTCATATCTAGGTTATCATCGACAGCGCCACCCCGGCTCACAACAATAAGAAAAGCTGAAATGATAATAATACCACCTTGGAAGTATTTCCTGGAATACCAGCACTGCTAAGTTTAAGATCTTCTGCACCCTGTCCATTAGCAAAGTCCTTGACTTTCAGCATGGAGATGGATAATGAGAATTCTTGACATGCTTATTTGTTCGGGACACGATGGTTAATGGCTCTTATATGTTAATGCCAAGCGAAAATACTTGGAGGAAATGAACAGCCCCAATCATCACGGCAGGAGAGCTTTCACGTGCTCCGAGAGACTCCACAAGTCTTCGGGTGAATAGACTTAATTGAGAAGATTGATCAGAAAGATCTAGGTACATAAGCCTTCAGCTTCTTAACATTCACGGCAAGCATAGAAAGAAACGATGGAGACCGCCCTGAAATGGGTCCTGTCCCAGGTTACCAGGAGAAGTCCTTAGATTAGAAAGTTTCGCCGTTAAAAACGTGGTTTGCAAGCTAAGCTCTCAGTTGGTGATCCAAAAATGCATCAACAAATCATGGCAATAGAAATATAGACAGCGATAAGCAACCACCGTCATTTACGTCAAGATCTGTAGTTGATCAAAAACAGAAAAACCTACCAAGGGATTGACTTACAATTTTGAACCACAAATACCATTAAGTTTTCCCAAGCCGTGCCACAAAGCTCACCTGGAGCCTTCACCTGGGTTCTCTCGGAGAATGTTTGTCTGCACTTTGCAGATACGATCAAATATTCACATGAACCTTTTATCTTCCCTGATGATAAAAGCCCGTCGTATTATCACATCTTTCCGGCGCTACAGACACCTCTGATTAGAAATATACAGCACAAACGGAAAGTATCCCAACACTTTGAACCCGAGGTGGTAAGACGTCTTATGCATCAGTCAGCCTCCCACTAAAAATATGAAACACGTAGAAGCCAAGCCGACGGGAAAAGCAATGAAAACGACAATCGCAACAAAATCCACAACATAATAAGCGATAATCGAGCATAGAGACACGATGGTGGCCGAAAGCAGGTATTCTCCCAATCGAAAACTACTGGGTACTGAGTGAGGAAAGAAGAGCAGTACCCAGCAAGCCAGCACCACAGCAATTACCATGACTTGGAGTAAGTTAAAGAACGACTTCCTTGATCTAACGAATCAAGTTGGAGGAGAGAGAGCTTAAATAGTTCAGTCGCCATTTTACAGTCTTAATAGGCTCTCTATCCAGAACATGATAAATATATGTAGATATAGTAAATATAGCCCCGCTCTCAAAAACATATTCCGAGGACAACCTCATCGTATTCCAATAAAGCAATATGAAAATCCTGTGCTATTCATGGGCTATTCCATAAGCTAGTCTTCGCAAACAGTAAAATTACGTGTATAGGAGTTTCCTTCCGCTGATTTATTGCTATAAAATAGCAATCATATCGCAAGCATCGAGAATAAGTAACCCTGCTCTCTGCTATTCGCCTCCCTAATGTTCCGACGATGCATACAATTATTTGGCAATAGTAAAAAGGTAATACTAATTTATTTATGACAACAATCCCCAAACGACAAAGACACATTGATTATTATCAAACAATGTAAACTTTAGACTCAAAAAACTACAAATCCCCAGCAGAACAGGGCATTGATGAAGATGAACGAAACAAAAACCATGTGCACTGAAGCTGCGAAACCAAACACCATGTCTTTCAGAATCCGCATTCCATTCAACTATTCTGCTTCGACCCAGAATGAAGATGAGAGCTCTTAAATACCCCCTCGGTTCGAAACCCGCATAGCCTCTCTTGATCAAAGCATTTACTATTGACTTGCACCTGCAAATCTAGTGAATGAACCAACGATAGCAAAGCAGACTTTAGACGATAATGCCACAACTTAGCCATCTTCATTCTATAGAAGAGTCGAGGTGATTGAGATTTTCTCTGTAGTAATCCATCCTATTGAATTATGTGCTCCCTAATAAGATTGATGTTGCTAGTTTCCGGTAGCAATACAACAATGAAAGATTGATGATAAATGGTACATGGCGCATGGCAGTAAAGATATTCAAATCTCTTCCAATCAAAAATCTCTTATGATACTTACTATAACTATAAGCATTCATCTGATAGCTTTACTATCCCAATTTCACCAAGCAACAATAGATAAATTTCAGACAATAGCAAGTAAAATACCGACAACACCCATTGCCAATGATAGTACAATAATGATGACAAAATCATTTATTCTTAATTTCTCATACTTTGATGCATTTCTTGTAGGGCGGGGCCGGCAAATGGCTGCTCACTTGGAGCCAAAAATTCATGCATCCATATGATCAGAGAAATTTCCACAAATCAACTGGTCCAACAAGAGACTAGGAGATTTCAGTAGTTTTATTCTTAAATGTTTGCACATTAAAAAGGTAGACAAAAATATTCTTGCAGGACCGTAAGTATGGAGAAAGGAAGGCTGTTCAGTACCTACTCTCCATCCAACGTCACCAGCAAGTACTCCTAGCCTAATCAACTCACCAATCCACGATTCCGTCCTTTCCGACAATTTTGCCAACATCCTCATCCCTTTCACCCTCAACCACACTCCTAATAATCAACCCACCTCTAGACGGATGTTCACCCCCCATTTTATAAGCAAACTCCGGTCCCAATTCCCCAAGATTCGTAGCACACATTCCTGGTCCAACTGCCCAAACCTTCACTCCATCTGCCTTTAACTTATGATTCCAATCCAACATCAACATATTAAGTGCCGTTTTCGAACATCTGTATCCAATTGTCTCAAACTCTATTTTCTTTGGCCAACCAGCTGGTTGTGGAGGTGTCGGGAAGTATTGTTTAGAGGCTTGATTGATGGCTGAAAGACCTGTGACGAATACTAGACGGGGATCTTGGGATTTGATAAGGAGGGGCATGAATGTCGCGGTTAAGACGTGTGTGCCGGCTACATTAACATCGTAGGCATTGTTGAAGCATTCGCGAAGAGTTCCTTTTCCGTTGATGTACGCGATATCGAAGGTTGCACCTGGAAGAATAACATTAGCATCACTCTGGCATACGAAGGAGAATCTGCATACCAGCATTATTAACCAACGAATCAACCCTTCCATGCTTCTTTGTAACCGTCTCATAAGCCTTCTCAATACTCTCATCACTCACAAGATCAACCTCGAGTGTCTCAATCGTATTCTTAGATTCAGGAACTTCCTTCTTCAAATCATCAACTGCAATTTGAGCTTTCTCCAAAGAACGAGCACCGAAGAGGATATGATATGGTTTGGTAGATTGAAGGAAGGCTTTCACGGCTTCATAACCTATGCCACTGTTTGCGCCGGTGATGAGAACGATTGTTCTAGATGCCATTTTTTTTATGTATGATAGGGGAACTGCGGGATAGTCGTTTGAAATGCTTGTTCTGGAAAGAGAATCGATCTGTTTTTCTGTGGTTTAGTAGCCTATCTGTCAGTAGGATATGTGACTTCTTTATAGCAATTCCATCTTTATGATTTTACATCAAGAGAGGTCAGAGATCGGACCTAACACAAACTCCTTGTGAGGCCATTGAAACTTATTGGTAATATTGGTCATCGGTGACATGTTGGAGGGACTTTGAAGCTTCATTCAAAGCTTCATTCAAAGCTTCATCAGAGCTGTCCTATCAGAGAGTATTTTCCTTTTCGGGAGATATGGCCGAGGAAATAAGCTTCTCCCCTATCAGACTGTTTTCCCTTTTCCAATGTACTCGGAAGGAAGATGTTGACTGCTTCGAGCCATACTGTATCAGGAGATAGTTTCGACATGGTTGGTTTTATTTGTGTAGAAATCCTGTCGCTGCGAAGAAGAAAGGTTGAGCTTGGATAAGCTTAACGCTGACGTCGGATAACGATCCCCGCTCGGAATTAAGAACTTCATATGCCTTACCTCCTTACTTCCGGATATTTTCTTATAGTATTTTATTATATCTCATTATATTTTATTATATCTCATTACATTTTATTATATCTCATTATATTTTATTCTATCTAATTCTATCTCATTATATTATCATCTCATCCACTCACCCACTCACCCACTCACCAAAAATCAAAAATCAAAACACACTCAACATCAACCAAGAGCACAACAACTAATCCAAGACATTTATGTAACAAAGTAATCAGATATAAATGGCCAATGAATATCTACAACTATAAGAACCATCTATACCCCAGCTCCTAAGACTTCCTTTTATCGATTCATTCCATCATTTTATATCTAACGTCTAATGAACGCCAAACCACAAACGCCAGACCACAGATACCAAATCAATACCTTCTTGACAAGCTCATGACGTAAATATATTCTATTCTTTTTCGTTGAATCTTGATGATTCATTCCATCATCCATCTCATCTCATCTCATACCATATCCATATCCATATCATTACGCAAATCGAGGCCTTTAAGTTCTAATTAGTGCACGCACTACTTGAGTAGTATAAATTTAAACCTCCTCCAAATCAGCCACTCCACGACTAAATCTCCTTTTTCTCAATCCCCTTTCTTCTCCTTCTTCTTTTTCTCTCCCCGACCCACCATTTCCACCCTCTCCAAAGACCCCCTCCTCCCTCATTCCTTCTCCCTCCCCATCTCTACCCTCACCATCCCCACCTTCACCCCNACCCTCCCCCTCCCACCCCGGCAACCTAACCGCCCTATCCAACGCCCTCGGCAACCCCCTATGCCTCCCTCTAACCATAACCGCCACCAGAACAACCTTACTCGCACTCTTCAACCCCCCACTAAAACTATAATCCTGATCCGGCAACCCCGTACTAATCCCCACACAACCATACGCACTCACCACCTCGAAAATAACATTAAAAACACTATAGGTGATGGGATCTTTTTCGAACGAGGAAGCTTCTATACAGACGATGAGGAGGGTAGCGAGGGTTAACCACCAGAGATCGTGGGAGAGCTGGGAACGGAGTTGATGGTGGATGAATTGAGTTCCGGTTGTTTCGTCCTTGTCTTTTTGTGCGGAATTGGATACTTCCGATGAAGAAGTGGTGATGTCTCGACCAGAAAATGATCGTTTGATTCTCTTCATACCTCTTCCTATTCTTGAGGTATGAGCGGGATCGATGTCGTTAGCGTAGATACCCAAACTACGTTCTTCATAGACGTTGGAGTGGCGCATTGTTATAACGACTGGGTAGACACTTATATACATCATGACGACATATAAAAATTGTAGACCAATACGTAAAGTTGGTATACTAATAATATAAAATCCACCACTTCTAACAGCAATTGCTTGAAAAAGTCCATCCAGAACTCTATATCTAGGTTCAATGACTTGAGTGGCGGAATTGCCAATATTGAGAAGTTCAAAGGCGATCCAATCAATTGAGTTAAGTGTAATGACCATGAAGAGTAGCCACCATGTTGCGCGTGAAGGAAAGAGATTGGTATAGACGCGACGAGGATAACGGAGGATAAAAAGGAGGGTTGCTTTGTGGTGTTGAAAAGGAGAGAGGAAGTTAGGGAAGATATCAAGGAGTTTGAGGAGTGTATAAAGGATTAGGCGTAGGAAGAGTGGGTAGGCTGTATTTCCAGCGAGGATCAATAGACCCATTGTTAGAAGGGTATAGACTGAAGTTTGAAAGGGTATCTATTTTTGTTAGTTTTCCCTGATTTTCTGAAAGATATAGAGAGGGCGAAGAAAGAATCTACCCACCATATTTAAATCCAATAAACTCATCCCCGAATTATTGAATGCACTAATAGCATTAAATACTCCCAACCACCATGGATTAATTCCATTCTCAAGAGCAACATTACTCTTGTTATAAGCCATATAAGCACCTAACCCTATTCCTCCAAGTACTTGCCAAAGAATAAAATAAGCTGGTACTAACCATGCTAGGAATGATATCGCCCGATATTCAACACCACCTAAATGTTCTCTTTCTGCTCGTGATAGACCATGAAATTGAGCGTTACGGCCAGTGGTATTAGAATTTAGGTAAGATGGATATTGAAGAGGGGCGAGATCCTGTTGACCGGTTTGTGAATGATGGAGAGGTGTATCTGTTTCGTGGATTCGATGTTTTAGTGTGTTAGTTTCCGAGGTGGAGGTTGGAGTTTGAAAATTTGTTGAGCGAGCTGGTGTTGTAGTTCCGTTATTTGAGCTTCCTGCTGTAATGTCCTTTGCTTTTCCTTTCCCATTTGCTGAATATGCATCAGGTGCAAATGTAATATGATCTCCTGTATCTCTTGGTACACCACCATGAGGAGAAATTTCCGAAATAGCCGTCATACAATTTTCGTCAGTCTTTCCTTCAGCTGGTTGAATTTTCAATCCTTCATTCATCTCAACAATATCTTCACCTCCACTCTTCCCACCTCCAATAGAAGGAAACTTCCAAGTACCATTCATGAATCCATTTCCATTTCCATTACCATTACCATCCCCGGCCCCAATATCTCCCCTCCTACTCTCTACAGCCTCTCTACTCCCACTCCTCATCCTTTCTCTCCTCCTTTCTTCCTTCTGTCTTCCAACAACCTCCCCAAACCTAACCTCAAAAGCTCTCTTTCTCGTTCTTACAGTCGCCACACTAACAAATATTGCACTTCCAACTACAATCAACAACCAAAGAATAACCTGTTGAAATGTCGTCATCGTACTTAAATTAACCGTATTAAGTCCTGCTTCGGTCATTGCCGACGTTACCAAAAATAAAGAATCAACATAAGATATAGATTTTGAGGGATTCGATGAACCCCAAAAGATTAGAGAGGTAATGAGAAGTGTGATGATAAAATAGGTATAATGAATTGTTATAAAGTTGAGCGGTGGGAGGAGGGCCAGAATGGGTGATGTCCATCGTAATAAACAATCATACCATTTATCTCCCATGAAACTTTTTAAAGATCTAGGTTTCTTATCCATTTCTTCTTTTGAAGGGTGTGAATGAAAGAAACTTCCTCTTATACTCCTTGACGCCCTTGGAAGGATTTTTTCTCTCTTTGCACGTATTTTATGAGATGGAAGAAGTGATTTAAGAGGTCTTGTATGAATCGGTGAATGAACCGCGAAAAACGACCCAAATGTTCTCGGTGCCGGTTGTGAAGCGAGATTTTGAGATTCCGTTTGTAGATTTGGAGGATCTAATTCTCGAGATTCAGGTGGTGAAGTGTAAATCACGGGAATGGCGAGTCTTGGATTTTGTTTAGGAATGTCGATATCCTTTCCTTGCTCATCGATTTCTCTTGAATTCCTAGCTGTAGTTTCTGCAGAAGATTCTATTTTCCAATGATCTCTCATATGCATGATTCTCCTGTGAAGAAATGAATGAAGCCAAAACTTTTGCCTGTTTGCTCTTGTTTGGCTCTTTCCTGCTTATCCTCAAACTCAAACCAAACAGGTAAGAGGAAGAAGATATAATGGTTGAATCCAAAGCCCTTTCCCAAAGATTCAACAATCAAACTCCTTCAACGCCCCGTGTAAAAATATAATGAAGTTGTGTGTTGGTGTTGTGGGGATTTTTGGAGAAAAAAAATCGGACTCCAAAACTCCAACCAACCAAGTCTAGAGTAGAGTAAATCAGTAAATCCTTCACCGATAGTCTTAATGTTGAAAGACGATAAGAAATTGGAATTGTTGCATCTAAAAAAAAATATAGAGGATATGGAATTAAAAGCGTATCTAAATCTTTCAATTATATTAGTATATCACCCACTCTCTCTACCCATGAATAAGACCAACAAAAAGAAAGAGAAGAAAAGAAAAGGTGATGTGTGGAAAAATTTACTTGTGGGTTACACTCAATTTAATAATGTTATATTCAAAACCTTGAATTTCATTCTTATTAATTTACTTCAATAATAAAGTTATTTGGATATTTCAAAACTTAATTGGTGATATTAATGATTGGTATTTAAATAGATTATTTTGAAGGATTTTCTAGATTTGAAATTATATTAAAAATAGATATTATAAAATATAAGATTAATAAGACTGAAAATTGATTTTAATTTAAATAGTTTTTTGTTACTCTTTTTTGAAAATCGAATTATAATAATTAAATCAATTGCAAATTATATAAAATATAAAAACTCCCTCTCTCACCCCCATCTCATCATCTCATACATCAGCATATAAATCAAACCTCCAACCTCCAATCACCAACCACCAACCATCAAACAGACCCTTCAAACCCCAATCTCGACCCAAACCAGCTCGCCTACCTAGGACCTCAGCCACGATATAAAAACGCACCTCATCGTCTGCAATCCTCAGCCAGCCTCCAAGACAGCCTCCAAAGTTCGAGGTATTCCGCACTAATAGCATTCATCACATACTCGAGACCACAACACGAACCTCACCCTACCGAAATTCGGGGTTTTCAATCCTCACCATTTTCCGTCTCCCATTCTCCGCATCAATAATTTCATAAGGAGAGAGCTGAAAATGGCTGTATTGATGTTATTTAAACCGTGGTTGATTATCCACTATATACTTGCTACTTTCTAAGTATGCTCTCTTGCTATTGCAGCTCTTACAGTTATTGGAGTAAAAAAAGTATTCACAGGATATGGTTTGGTGCTTCCGGGGAATACATACATAGATAGATCTCCAAAATTGGCTCTGCCATGTGCATTCTCACTACACATGCCCACCGTTGGAAACAACCGTAATCCTGTCGAAATCGAAATTTCAGGCTCTAATGGAGAGATAGGAGCATAGAACGACATGGGTAAGAATGAAAGAAAACGAGGACAAAACTGACTTTGCTTTTGACCATTCTTTGTGAAGTAGAGGTAGCCGCGCTCCCTATCAAAATCAAATCCCACTGTGTCTCCCGTGGAGAATCATTCATAGGCTTCAAGCTCATCTCTCCAGCCAAAGCATGTCCCTGTCGATCCATCATAGCCCTGTGCTCCATGTTCTACACAATTGGATAGTTTCAGTATGGCCTTTAATGCTACTGCGTGCAATGCCGTGCCAAAGATTCCGCCACAGAAATTAGGATCGGCGCGTGAGGTTGGATGATCAAGAAGCGCAGGCACATTCTCCTTCGCCCCAAAAAGAGCGGCCGCTTGTATAGGACTTCCGTAGTAACCTTCCTGATGAATGGGCCCTTGGCCCCCTTGAAGAACCGTAATGCAGTAATGCCCCCGTAGTATGGGAATACAAACACGATACTCGACTGGTCGCGTAAAAGCTTCGAATGGGAGTCTGAACTGGCGCCGTGCTTGAGTAGAGCCGTCACAATCATACCGTTCCGACGCATACAGACAGATTGTAGGGCGTCACCAAACTGACCACTGTGGGCTGTGAGATCTGTTTTTCGGGACAGGAGCCGGACAATTACGGTTCTCAGACCATAGAAGCAAGAGTTTTGTAGCCGTGTGCCATAAGGATAAGAGTTGAGGTCTACTGCACTTGTGTTGGCTTCAAGGATTATCTCTGGGATCTCTCGCCCCGAGAAGGACTCGGCGAGGGTGTAAATACTGTGAATTGAGCTGATGTTGTACCCAAAGTAGATGGGGGGATCTGCGCCGTGGCTCAAAAGATACCGCGTTAAATCAGGGTTGAGATGACGAACAGAAAGGTCAAGTTCTGTCTCAGCCCAAGCAATTGTACGATTCACATCAGCTCGGTTTATGTTAAATCAGCAGCCGAATCAACTCCTAGAGACCAGCAATAGCTGCCCCCTCCAAAGCCCCTCCAGCAGTCAGTGGTCAGCCGGGTGATAAAAGGCGTTTTCTTCGTGAGTTTGTGCACCGTGAGCAATGAGTGCATTTATCGAAGAGTTGTTGCTCGCTCATCTTCACATCCGCAATCGCCGTCAGAGCTCGCGAGAGCGGCCGGAAAAGCTCCATTTCTGCATGTCCATCCACGAAATTGACAACTAGATACTGACCGTGGCCAAACCCATCAGGCCTTCGAGCTTTGCGCGCCAAGTTCAGGGTGAAGCGACGGTAGAAGAACGCCGACGCGATATTCGCCTCGGTTGTCCTGCTATAGGAGTCAAATGCGTCGATGATGCTTGATCTAGTAAATGTGAGTCGCGACATACATCCAGCCGAGTGGTCGGTCTACTTGCGCTTGGATTAATTTTCCCGGTCCAGCTTTAGCCTCATTAGTTGGCTTCGTCACGACATGGGATTAAAAACGTTATCTTGATTTAACTGATGAATTCCCTTGATCCACGAAAAGGCCTTCTCTGGGGCGGTTTGTATATACTCTGTTTATTTGTATATAGAAGCTAACGAATACGAATTTTTATTGATTCACTTACTCATCTCATCCATCCTACTCAACTCAACTCATCTGATATGTTCAGATAAGATCTGGTAAACCACTGTACCAAGTACCTCCAGCTATACAACCTCCCTTTCTCTCTCGTCTTGTCCTCCACCACCTCCTCACTTCCCTCGCTTCCAATATCCAATTCCCATCCAGGGTATCTACCAATTCTACCAATTCAATCCGTTTAATTCAAATCCAATACAATTCGACTCCCAATCCAATCGCCCATAGACTTTTCACCCATCCATCCTTTGACCCATCTATCCACCCATCAATGCACCCATTCCTGCACCCCTTGAATTCACTTTCCTCTTCCCTGTCTCTTATCCATAATCTCCCTGTCCCTTATGCATATCTCCCGATTCCTATCCCATCTCACAAAATCCCATCCTTCACCCCATCATATCATATCACGATATGAATCCACACTCACAATAAACAACAAAGGAAATGTATTCAGTAAGTAATACTACTCGCAGACATGATATCAAAATCTTAGCATCCACTCGACCCTAAATAACGCCAGCTGTATAACGGTGATATCCAAACTCACTCACAGCTTTTATCCTTTATTCCCTTTCTCTTCCCTTTCTCTTTCCCTTCTTCTTCCCCTTCCCCTTCTCTTTAACAAATAAAATTATGTATTTTACTAGGTATGTAGTGTGATAGATTCCAAAACTCCTCGCACGATGGACGATAAAACGATAATATGTATGGCGTACAGGCCATTAATAAAAACGGCGCTCAGATAACCATGAAAGACGAGTGGAATGGTAGGTCTTGTGGTGTGTATTGAATCGAAGAATGGCGTTTGAATGCATGATGGCGATATCAGTTCGCAATGCTTTGTTCATCTCGGGAGTATGATTAACATTGATTCGACGGATCCGAGGCTCGAATATTTTTTCGTCTCGATGGTATATGGCATCTGGGCTTTTGCCTTCATTGAAGGATTCCCACTCCACGAACCGATGGAATCGATTGCGTTTTTGTATAAAAGAATGAATTCTAATCAATGTCCTTAATTTCAAGGTCCATGTTGTGAAGGATCTCTTGGATGTTGATTTCGTCTTCCAGCTTCACCTCTAGCATTAGCCCACTCCTGTGCACCAGTTTGTCTACCAGGTTGTTCGGCAGGTAATTTTTGATCTTCTTGTCGTGGAGGTGGAGGTGGAGAAGTTATTTGTTGATTTGATGATCCATCTGCTCTCAAATTCGATACGACGGATTGCGCAATTGATGCTACAACGTAACCCCTCAATTCCTTATCTTCCCTCGCATCCTCCTTTTCCAATCGAAATCGCTCATCCTTATTCATATTTGATCTTCGGAGACCACGAATTTCGTTTTGAATGTATAACATAACTTCTTCCGGACATCGGTTTCGTGGGAGAGCATGATCGGGTTTTCGTACATATCTTCGAGTAACATCGGTCGCACCTTCCATTGAAAAGGCAATACAATAAGACATCTTCTTACCCCATCCTTCCGAATATAACCTCGGATTATCCCAAGCTTCTTCACATGCGTCAACATGAATCCACCTCTTTTTCGTATCCGAATAAACCTCAGTCCATACATGATCTTCAACATTCCAAACCCATCTTACACGACCTCCAACGGCACGACACAACATACTGAAACAATTAGCCCATTCTCCCACTCGCCCCCTTCTTGTTTGTAATAATTGCCAAACGTCACTGTATCGAGGAAATCGTTCGTATGCACCACAATCTCCGGCTGAACATCTGTATAATTCTACCTTTGTCGCTCCACAAGCTGATTCATCGGGTGTTGGTGGTGTCATTCCTTGCGCAACTGTAGGTGACATGCATACATGACATGGTGGATTATTTACCCAAGAGAAGAAGGAACGTTTAAACCATCTAATAAGATGTTAGAGAAAGGTGACGAATTGAGATTGGGATCAAGACATACCTTAGTAAAGCTCGAATGACACAATCTTGATAACCCCATTCTGGTTTTCTTCCATCTCCCATACTCTCGGCTTCAGCTTGTAATATTTGACTTTCTTCTTCTGCTTCTCCATAAATTCTATCTAATGGTAAATGTTGTAAAGCCTCGTCCAACAATCCCGGGTTTTCATATTTCGTTGGGGTTTGTGAGATGGAGATTAATAAATTTCGAAACTTTTGTGATTGCGCATCTGCTGGGGGAGATGGAATCTTTGGTAAACTTCTCAATGAAGAATATGCCGGAGGAGTTGGAGGGTTGGAATGATTATTTGATGAAGAAGTGGGACGAAAGTTTGAAGATGGTTGTTGATTTTGTGAAGAAGAAGATGATCGTTCTCTAGGTGATGGTGATGGATTTCGTGATCTTGATCTATCTAATTCATTTAATCTTTTCGTCCTTAATAAACCTTCGAATTGTTGCCTTAAATCTTTTGCCCAGGCATGATCATATTCTCCATTTGAACCATTTCGATCAGCCATTTTGATGATATTGTTGTTGTTGTTGTTGTTGTTGTTGTTGTTGTGTTGGAGGTAATATATTAAGTATTGAATGACTGGTCGAGTCAAGTTAAGGATGTATTGAAGGAAAAGGTATGTATATGTGTATGTGTATGAGTATGTATGCGAATGGTACGTAATGCGACGTCCTTCAATTTCAAGCTTCACAACCACTCTCTCAGTCTCTCACTCTCTCACTCTCTCTCACTCTCTTTCTCAATCTCTTTCTTACTCTCGCTCTCACTCTCTCTCACACACTCTCTCTCTCTCTCTGCCTCTCACTATTCCTTTGTGTAAATCCTGTTGGCTTGTCCTATAATTGAAAGAGGGATCCTATAATATCGTCGGAAATGATTGGTGTAATAATACTTTGACGAGGAGTTGAAGGAAATGATAGAAAAGTAAAATTGAGGTTGTATAGTAGTAAGAAATAGGATAATTGTAAGAAGTTGTAAGTTGTAAGAGGTAGTAAGTATAAGTTGTACGAAATAATTATGTTGTAAGAAGTAGTTAAGTTGTAAGTTATCCCCTCTCTTTCTCTCACTCTTACTCTTATTCCTCTTACACACAACTTCACAACTTCACAACTTCTCTTCCTTTTCTTCAATACCGTTTCCCTCGAGCACAGCCCTCCACTTCACACTTCAATTACCTAGTCCCGTACCGCAGTAGGCAACTTTTCCATGCAATCAATCGCCACTTTTCGCTTATGAATTTAGGCTCGGGATTCGTAATTGCGTAGAAGGGTTACTCCGAACTAGGGGAAGGGGGAAAATGGATAAATGGATCTGAATGAGAATCTATCGACGACCTTTTAGATGGATGGGTTCTTTCGGAATAATGGAGTGATCGAATGTCATTCTCGTTGTCGTGTCGTCGAATGTGTAGTTGAGAGGAGAATAGAGTAGTAGGTGTAGGTGTAGGTGTAGGTGTAGGTGTAGGTGTAGGTACAATGGGTGTAGATATTGAATAGGGATTGGGTATATTGGGATTAGGTGTATATAGATAGGTATTGAATGGATATATAGGTTATTGAATGGCTATTGAATGGCTATTGAATACCTATTGAATAGTTTGTACAAAGAAAAATGAGAGTACAAAGTGTCAAATGCAAATCCACTTCATCCTCATGACTGACTTGGCTTCTAACAACCAACTAACTACCTAGGCGTCTAGATACTCGTAGACTTTTGGATCAACACCACCATACTCTGTACAAGATAAATGGATTTTCCAGGGATTAATTATCAAATCGTCGTGAATCTAATAAAAACGATTCTCTTGATTCTCTTGGCAATCGAATTTGTACGCGTGGTTCAATCCTCAATTTCATTCCAACCAGATTCGCTCGCTTGATGTTTGTTTGTACTTTCAAATTCGGATCTTTTCCATCGCCAAATTATGCCCAGCTGAGCATTTTATCAATTCATCGAATGTTTATCCTATTCCTTTATTACCCTAATCGATTGTTTTATAGTTTGAGGATATTTATTTACCTTGATTTATTTTACAGCTCTTGGGTATTGTTTTATATATTTTCACGAATCAATACACTCACTCTTCACAACTTGGATCCGCTGCCACTCTTTTATTAGCTTGACATCTATCTATCTACTAAGTAGGTAGGTAATGCGCAGACTTTCCTATCTGGTATCTAATACTATTGTTGACGTGGGCCATGTGTTATGTATTTTGAGTGACTTTGGAAAAGAGCTGACGACGACTTCATTCTCATTGTTCTGTCTATTAAAATCACCTTTCTACTTTAGATCTAATAAATCGTTTGATAGAGAAACCTTGGAAATTAGTACATCCATTGTACATCACTACCCACCAACCCACCCTCCTTATCCATACTCTCGGCAATCCAACTAGCTATGTACGGAGTAGGTACAGAATTAATGAAGATCAGATCATTATCAAGTCGGAAGGAATTATTCTCATGTCTTGCCTCATGTACGATATGAATCACATTGCGACAATGAGAGTACTCCGTAGGTAGATCTCTTGGCCTCATGACAATGGAAAAGAAAAGTCAATGCAGCATCTTGGTGTAATGCATTTCAAGTATACCTACCTCCCTGGTTGTAATATAAACATCAGATGATTTATATTAAACGGAATGTGATCAACAAGCAAAGCGATATCAAAATTCTTATATCTCAAATATTTCTTCTCTCACTCATCAATTTTCTAAGGCTTCATTCAACATAGCCACATCAAAAACTTCATCCCCGGGTTTTCCGTCCTTGAAAAAACTAGACTAACTAAACTAAACTAAACTAAACTAAATGAACGTCCTTCAGAATTATATTGTTGATTGGATCCAGCTGAATTCGGATTTCAATTCAAATTCCAAATACCTGTGTTAGAGAAAAAGGTTCGTCACCAAGCGGCGCAGATCACATACGAAACAAGAATTACACCCTCAAGTTTGAGCCTCACAGGTCACGAAATGCCCTCGAAGATACATCAAACCAACTTGTAATCCTTTGTACCCTACCGAATATGGAGAAATCCATGATCATCTATCCATCTATCAATCTATCTACCTATCTATCTGTCTGTCTGTCTGTCTATCTGTCTATCCATCTATCCATCTATCTATCTACTAATATTTATCTATTTATTTATTTATTCATTTATTTATTCATTTATTTATTCATTTATTTATTCATTTATTTATTTATTTATTCATTTATTTATTCATTTATTTATTCATTTATTCATTCATCCATCTATCTATTCATTTACCTATCTATTTATCTATCAATATCCTTCCATCCATCTATCTATCTATCAATTTCTTAAATCTCGGAATCCAAGAGTCAAAACTAGCATTCACCAGATACCTACCTATCTACAAACAATACCACCAACAACGTTCTTCTCTATCCCAAGACAGGAAGAAATAAAGTCATCCATCTCTACTATGATATGATTCTTCAAGCTTCTCGATCCTTCAAGGGTATCATTAATCGTGGTCTTGATACACAATCGATATTCTTGGCTGAAAATTAAGTTTTATCACCGTTTGAGAACGACGACATCTTGACTATTCGCATTCGTATTCGTATGTCCCGTCCAGTTGTCAAGTTTTCACCATACACGTGAATGGAGAGTAGAGTAGGTAAATTCTTCATGTGCTTTCCTTCTCATACTAAAGATAGAATATACTTTTTCTTTTTCTTTCTCATCATCATCAACATCCCCTCTATTCCCTCGGCATCAAAAATCTCAAATCTAAACTCAGACACCCCTCAATCCAGTCCAGATCTCCCACCACCACCAAACTCAGCAAATCACTAATTCCCACCCAAATATTTCCCCATATCCAAAAATCCTCTATTTAGTGCACACAGTAGGTCAAACCCACACTAAACACTTCACTTCGTAAGCATACGCGTTTCCCCTTGGCCAAAAAAAGAAAAACGCTTTGAATTTCAAAAGAGGAATAGTGTGAAGAAAATGGATTTAGCGGATATAGTGAACATAGTGGATATAGTAGAATTAAGTGGAGGAAGATTGCGCGGCTACCCCTTGTGGCTTGGGTGTGTGGTTTGTGTGGGTTGGTTTGGTTTGGTTTGGTTTGGTTGGTTGGTGGGTAGGTTTTATTGGATGCACACCTGCTGAGCCTGATGGGTAGGTGATGGTTCAGTGGAAGGGAGGAGGTGAGGGAGGGAGGAGATGAGGGAAGGAGATGAGGGAGGAGCTAAGTATTATACGCTCCGCTTCATATACTGGTACTGGAGTAGACATTTAGGATATCAGGAGAACCAATGGTAAGGAAGAAAGGAAGAAAAATTTTCCTAAACGTATAGAGATAACACTCCCGATAACGGGGGGAAATCTTAGATCACGTGGTTGGTTCGTACCAACATCTTATATAGAGATTGTGTTATCTCATCCTCAGACCCTTCGGAGATTACATAATCCTAAAATCTATAAACCGATCAAT
>NGKH01000023.1:503973-517507 GCA_002162575.1 Sclerotinia glacialis
TTTTATTTTATTTTATTTTATTTTATTTTATTTTATTTTATTTTATTTTATTTTATTTTATTATTTTTATTTTATATTTTAAGCTCGCACAAAACGTGTTGTACATCTCGGAAATGACCGGGACTACGAAAGTCACCCAAGTTCGAGGATATCTGGGGAAACCCCCGAAGTTTCCATTAACCTTATATCGGAATGGCGATGTGTTATATTACAAATATAAGCGGCGATGTCATGTAACGAAGCACATCAAATATAATACATTTACAAGAATACAATCTAATCTAGAACGTCTTTAGACTCCAGGCCATCCAAAATAACCTCACGAAATTATATTATCACATCCCATCGGATGCAACGCCGTCTCCGGAAACGGCACAAAATCTTCTATCCGAGAAGATTTGCAACCATGTGTCTAATCATGTGTCTAATCTGCATTTAAGTGAAAGAAAACTATAGATAAGAATCTAGACTCCAAGTCCGTAATCAGAATCCTTGTATTCCTATCCTTTTCTTTTTGAGTTATGGTTGTGCTGCAGTGCATATATGCAGCTATCCGGAAATGATACCGAGACGGACAGAAAATCTCCTGTATAGAATTTGAAGGTTACTTGTACATTTGATACGGGGGTTTTTATACTACTGGAGCTTCTGGAGTTTTGCATTGCACTCAGGCGAAAGAAATTTGGGAGGCTTGTCGTAGATATAGATCCCGATACACCTTTATATATGAATAATATCCCATATCCCACATCCCACATCCCACATCCCACATCCCATATCCCATATCCCATATCCAAGAGCCACAGAATCCAGCTTCCCGCATCTCTACATCCAGGCTCCCAAATCTTTATGCAACAGTTCATGCATGGCATTTTGCGTACGCTACACTAGTACTATAGGTACGGTGCCCCCTACCCACATGCTAAAGTACCACCATACCAACCAGTAAGTAACACAAACACAAACACAAACACACAAACCTCATGCCTATCCACAACCAAAAGAAAACCACTGCCAGCCATAAAATTATAGCCAAGCTAGGCCTACTGATTCACTTCATTCATTGGAACCAACAATCTAATATAGATAGACATACAGTCAGATATTTACCTATTCGCACCTACAATATCTATAGTAGTGATATCTATATTACCTCAATATCATTGCTCGAGAGCTACCATTTACCCGGAATACCCAATGTCCCGAATGACTTAAACCTACACCAAACAGATCTCATCAGGGCGTATACGTAAATCTAGGAGACAATCATACCCATCTCCTTAACTTCCCTAAAACCCATCTGATGCTCTATCGGACCGACTAGATAAATTCAAATTCAATACCTCATAGCCCGTACCATACACAACATGAACCATCCATCCATCCACCCACTCATCCATCCACTCGTCCATCCATCCATCCATCCATCCATCCATCCATTCCTCACCGCATAACAGAATACCAGCAATTAAATTACCCATCCATCTACTGAAAGCAAGTAGGATCTATATCATTCCATCATCCTGTTACCCTGTTCCTGTTCCTGTTCCTGTTCCTGTTCCTGTTCCTGTTCCTGTTCCTGTTCCTGTTCCTCTTCCTGTTCCTGTTCCTGTCACACACATTATCCCGAATAACATCGCATTAGGAAAAGTGTGGAGAATAAAATAAACAAAAAGTACCTACTGAGCTACTGACCGGTCATACACACTAGTATATTTTTATTAAATAAAATATTTAATAACAGACTTGCAATCATGATAAGTACATTCGAATGACAACTTTCTTAATCCTTCCATCCAAATATTTGACCTTCATATCGTTCCATCTTTTCTTATCTGATCCATTCAGTCCCATCCCATCCCAAACTCCCAGCTAGTAAATACCCCGCGGTTCAAAATCTCATAAGATTTACCCATCAAAATATCCATCAACTCCACATAACTGATTCCCATAACCATACCCACGTCAGCCCAAAGAAAGAAGCCGTACCAAGACCCGAGGCTCAATAAGCTTACACATAACCCCCACCATACTAAATTCCCCCTGCGTAATCTAACCCTGACTAACAAAAGATACCGCCTTGTAGCCTTCAAAGTGGCGTCTCTGAGCCCCTGATCTTCCGCCTCACTTTGAATAAACATCCGCATATTTGTTCTTAACGATGAGATTTCAATGGGTGGGATTTCTCTCTTTCATGGCGTGTTGAAGTCTTTTTGTAATCGATTTCTTTGCCTTCACTTGCTCTTGGTTCCGCTGGATCATAGTGTTTGTGACTATCTCCATGGTCGATGACGTGAACATTTCCACTTCTTGATGTTTTCCCTTCAATATATTTCTTATCTATTATAAAGATAAATATTAGTAAGATGTGCGGAAAGAAACATACAGAAAGTATGACATACCAGCAGCGGCATCCCTATATTTCACATTTTGTTCTCCACCACTTCCTCTTCCTGATAAACGTGTTGACATGGTTTCGTTTGATCCAGTATAATAACCGGATGAACGAGTTTCGTACGAGTATTCTGAATCCATTGGAGAAGATTTCCGATGTATGATAGTAGGTCTTTTTGTGCTTGTGTATCCACGAGGATCAGTGTAGGACATTGGATTTCTTCGGATGAGTACTTTCGGGGTATTTATTTGATGTACGAGACGAGAGTCGATATTAATGCTTCGTTGGGCGTGTAGGGCGTATAATGGGTTTTTGCAGTACTGTAAAGTAAACGTATGATGAACCCAATAGTTAATCTGTTTCGGATGAAAAGAGCAAACAATGTGAAAATCGTCATACTTATAGAAAAGGAGAAACTGAGAAATTGACTAATGAAATGACTCAATGGTTACCTGTTATGCACACAACTTCTCAAATAAGGCGAAATTATTCAATTGAAAAAGCCTGAGAAGGATATTTGCCCAGTCCGGTGCTTTTGGATAGGAAATTCTACCCAATGGGTGGCTGCCTTTGGATGTGCTATACTGATCCGAAATGAACATTTTTGAATCAGTGAGTCACCAAACTAACGGGAAATAACATCGGTGAGTAGTTTCATCTACATACGATGAAGAAATTCGGAGCTTAGTTGGTGACGTCGACCATGAATAAGTATGCTGTAGACGGAAGTTAAGTAATGAGCCAGGGCTTCCGCCGGCGAAGCATTGAATTCTTGGATAGCTCGCGGGAAACGGGAGGGGCCTAACTTCTTTTCCTCATCGGTTCATTGACTCAGCCATGTAGAATTACTGAGTGTAGAAAGAATGTGGATGCATTGTGCGCAGCACAAAAGCACAGCCATCCGTGTCGTTGGCCCCCAATAGCCCCATGGCTTCCTCCCGGGCATTTTTTGAAACAAGGAGGACTGGAAAGACAAACAAACGGATCGAGATTTTGCGGAAAGTTTTGCTCGTAACACATTTGGAATATTCTACGAGAGAGCATTGAGCAATGTGAGTGAATGAATATTATGGTTGCCTTGCTTTGGCACTGTTGAATAATGAAAGATATGATTGTTTGTTTGAAGCTTGTTCAGCTCAAGTTGTTTGTTTCCGGTTATGAGTCAAATTGATTCGTATGACTACTATCGGTGTGTAGGTGTAAGGATGATGAATTGAAGTAGTCGGGGGGGATTACTCCGAGGAATAACTCAATTGAAACTCGAATTAAACTGGAACAAAGCAAGCAAACAAATAAGCAAAGACTCTCATAATTGTGAAAAGGAAAGAGGAAAGAATTGATGTAACAATGATGAAGTCGTTGTTCAAGAAAGAGAATGAGGGGAAATGAAGATTGTGGAGTAGAATGATCTGTAGTCATTCATTAGTCATCTATCATTTTTGAATATGAGAGTATTTTAATTGGCTGATGGGTTAATAGGTTGAGTTAATGGGTCAATATTTATTTTATCCACTTCTTGTCCCGCATGAAGCTTTCAATCCTTGTCACAGCTGCTGCTTCTTCAATTCATCCATTCATCTAAACGTGTCCAAAACTTCTCTGTTGTTATACAAACTCAACATTCAACTGAAGACTACTCATCTCATTGACCAACTCTCCAAAAATATATAAAAACATCACTTCGTTTAAATCAATTCAAAGTTAATCAAACTGATCAATTGATAATACCTTCAATATGCGTCTTTCAACAATTTCCATCCTTGCTCTCGCATCCAGCGTTCTCGCGGCTGAAGTTAAGATTGACGTTACAAAGGCTGTAGAGTGTGAGCGCAAAACTCAAAAGGGCGACAAGATCCATGTTCACTACAGAGGAAACCTTGAAGAGAATGGGAAGGTTGGAAAAGAGTTTGATGCTTCTTACAATCGAGGTCAACCTTTAAGCTTTGTTGTGGGAAAGGGTAGTGTTATTAAAGGGTATGTATTGCTTGGAGATATGAGAGTATGAGAAGGATGAGGGAAATGCTAATGATTTACTGGCAGATGGGATGATAATCTTCTTGATATGTGTATCGGTGAAAAGAGAGTTCTTACCATTCCTCCTGAATTTGGTTATGGTGATAGAGCTATGGGTCCAATCCCAGCAAAGAGTACATTGAGTATGTAAAGTTCTTCATTGAATATCCTGATCACTCGTTTCATAAGATACTAACTTCATCTCCCCTTTCAGTCTTTGAAACCGAACTCATGGGCATCGAAGGAGTTCCCAAACCTGAAACCATCATCGAAAAGACTTCCTCCTCATCAGATGCCGTTGATACCGCAACCGATAGCGCATCATCTCTATCAGACAAAGCCACCGAAAAAGCTACTGAAGCAGCAAAAGGAGGTGTGAAAAGCGCTATTTCTGAAGCCGCAGAGGCTGTCAAGACAGCTCTTGCTGATACTGATGGTGATGGACAGGAGCACAACGAGTTGTAGATTCAACAGGTTCAAATGAAAATGGGCAAAGGATTTTGAAACATGGTCATGGGGCTCCACATAGTAATGGTCATGAATTGTGATTATTTTGTGATGAATAATCTGGGGATGATGCGGTAGAAGATTGAGATGTGGCATGGTATACCATTCGGAGGAAATTATTTGGGATGGAACAGCGTATGGAATTTAAAGGGGCTTTCATCCTTGCTTGCGAATCTTGCTTTCCAAATTTGTTCATGTGAAAATGGAGACACAATTTGACCATCTCATGTCCACCTACTTCACCCTATACCATATGATTCTCTTCTTGGAGCTGGTCTCATGGGCATATGCGATAGTCGAGGTTTGACAAATACGAATAGCGTATATCATATATGCTATTCAACAAATCAGCCTGTCAAATCTGCATTCCCGTCTACGAAAACAACCAGGATGCCAGATATGATATCCATATATCGTAGCTGCAAAAGCACCTGCCTCCGCATAACTATCCGATTATCCATCTATTCATCTATCCATACCATACAAATACCTCATATTCAAATTGGTAGATATACATCACAATTCCCGCCCCTCATCTGCTATGTTATCCATCTATTTGTCTTCGTCTTCGTCTATACATACCTCTCTACCTTATCCACACCATTCTCCATCTCATCTCCAGATTTAGTTTTATATTTGTATATATATTTGTATCTATACTCATCATAACCTCTTACAAGATCTCCTGTAAGATCTTACATACATCCCCAATCAACCAAAAAAGCAAAGAAACCCGAAGCAAAGACAAGACAAGACAATCAATTGAATCAAAATGCTTGAATTGCTGGTATATCGTGTCCATAGTTCTTGATGCCATTAGTATCCTTTCGTGTATTTTCTTTATATTTTGGTTCGGTGATATGGAGTCTATGGCGATATTGATATCGGTATTCATGATTTGCGATGCGTGATGCATGATGGGATAGAAGCTCGAATTTCGTATTAGAAGTCTAGATGGGTGGGAGTAGAAGGTTGGGCTTGATGTATTCTATGCGGTCTTATTTTGATAATTTGTTACCCTGTATGTAGATATCAAACACACCATTTGAAACTGGAGACCTGGTACATATGTACTATATACAGAGCAGACTAGAGAGAAGCACAACGAGTTTGAAGTGGGGGAGGGGGAGTGGGGGTTAATGTTGATTATATGAGTATATATATATTATAAGATATATAATTCAAACAAATATAAAATAAAACCATATAATATTTTCCAGATAAGAACAATGATATTAATTCTAAAAGTACTTTTCATATAGAAATCCATTGACTTATGTAGAGCTTGAGTGTAGCTGTACTTATCGCTATATCGATATTCAGATATAAATCGGGAGATTACTCGCAATTGTATCGATGTGTATATCGATTTATATAGAGTACTATATAATATATAACAGGAATTCAGACAATATCTATATTTACAGCTACACTCATAACCATACCGATATTATATTCATACTCATAACCAGGCCCAACCCACCAGTCCAAACCATTCATCGATTACATTGACTTTATGCCATCTCATCCCATCTCATCCCATCTCATACAGCCCATTTTCGGAATGCTCCATATACTCTGTACATGTAGACCTTGTAGATAATAAAATGAGCCATGTGATTTCCCTCTCCACAGTATAGCTCCACTGTGACCCATCTCCATCTAATCTCCATTGCAAGAATGGGGTATGGAGATGGAGATGAACTGCCGCAACACCTTATTCCGAAGAAAAGAAGCACTGGCCGGTAAAGCTTCATCTATATCCACCAGGTATTAACATAACATCTTACATAGCTGGGTATCATTATCAATCTCCATACTATTCGATAGGAGTACCTGTAGATACCCAGCTAACATCAACATCGACCATTAGCTTCGGTGGCCATGAAACATCGAACGTCCCCCCCCTCACCCCCTCCGGCAGTGAAGCTCGATCTAGTTCGGAGTGTGGATATATTCACCATTGCCAGATAGGTAATCCACCCCGTTATAAATCTTCCGCCTTCCGCCTTCCGCCTTCCGTCTTCTATCTACCGTGCTCCATCTGGTACCACTGCCAATACCTGGACCGTCTCCAAATCCGAGCTTGTAGATGTACCGTATTCAACATTATCAAAATAGGTATCAACTCCGTCTCCACATCTCAAACATCTACCGGTCCCCATGCACTGAGCTCACATACCCATATCTGCGCACGTAGCACATCTAAAAGCTACCATGACCATGCCTCCAAGTCACGGACCTACCTCCACAAACCGTCGATTCGAATCTCTACCATATCCCAAGATTGCGTGCTGTGGATAAATTCACTATTACCTGAATAGGCAATCAATTCCGCGTCTGTGTTTCTGGAGTATCTGCCGTTCTACACTTGGAAACATTCATTGCGTTTTCCCCCCGACTTCAAGATCCAAGTTCCAGGAATCAAAACCCAAGGGCTAAGATCGGAAGTATATTCCGCATGTATCTTCTTCACCATTGCCCAAACAAAGAATCACTCCGTTTCTACCATTCTCGGAGGGCTAAAGTTTAGTAACTACCATCAACCCAATACTTGGTCAATTAGCACATTTGCCATAACCCCGGATCTACACCTCTAAATTAACGTAAGGAAAGGTCCATTTATTAAACTTGTTAATATTCCCCTTCCCATCCGAAGCATCTATGCTCTTTTCATCTCTTCCTCCGCTCCGTTCCTAGCGCAGGTCAGTGTTCGACTGAGTGAACAAGCATCAAGCATCAAGCATCAAGTATAACTTTATCCGTCGATCATCTAAATAAAAAATACCTTGTACCCCCGACGCGATCAACAGGTATCAATCTTAGCTTACCCCAGACATTGATTGAGATCAGACATGGAGTCAATTCCGCGATGGTAAATCGATCCATAGGGTTCAGGAAATCCTTTTTGGGGAAAATTTGAAATGGTTGATCATGGATGAATAGTTGCCCTGTAGGAGGAATCGAAGGATTTTTTTTGAGGCGGTCAAAGATGAGTTGTAGTTAGTTTTGTCGATCTTTACGTTTTAGAAGACATATACGCCTCGTCAATCAGGGGTATTGTAGAACTTATGTACCCCAGAAATTCGATCGAAACGCCAAATTCGCATATCTAATCTACCTATCATCTTATCTAATTCTATAAAAAACTAATTCTGCCCATCATCAATCCTCCCAATCTGAAATTTGATCCAGGAACCCAATTCATTTACGCCAGGCCTCATATCCAAGATCATATTCCCTGTCATCTAGACATTTTTTCATACAAGACTTTACTACTCTACCATACTACGTAACTGAAACAACACCAATTTTTTCCAAACTATCTAAATCGACTAATTGTCGATCTGGTGTTAAAGCATCTGCGTTAGATTAAATAAATGTGGCTTCCACGTTTTTCTCAAATTCTAAACTTCGGATAGGGCTTGGGGTTGTACCGATTATTCTCCTTCTTCTTTGGTTTGAGCTAATTACTCGCCCTATTTTTCAAACTATCGCATTGATTTGAATGGTTTTTGGAGCTGTATCGGATTGGCTTTAGCTTTTCTCTTAGGGGGTGGAGAGGTGTGTCAGATAGGGTTCTAGTTGCGAATCAAAAGCTTCTAGATCTATTTTCTAGACTGTTGTATGAGACTTTGATTTATGCTTTGCTGATGCGTGGCTTAGTCTTTTTCTTCTCAATATGTAAATTTCTTCCAGAAGCCCACATCTGAAGAAGCTAGGTTGGGTATTAAGGCTTAGTTAGGTAGATTCTAGATAAACCTTTGCCTTACCCTCAAGCTTACAACGAGGAACTACTTATCGGCGTTTATTCCTAGGGCTAGTAATTAAACACAAATATGTAAATGATGCCAAATGATGGTATCAAACTAATATGATACTCCGTGTATAGCCTTGCAAAATTCCAATCATTGATCCTGGCTTGGGGACTATCTCCGATAACTATTATAAGTTCACCAAAAATAAATTCCTGGCAGTTCTACTAGTCTACAGTAGACAAAATTTCCACGGTGCTACGGACCTTTATTGATACATCAAGGATAGATCTCTCGTTTACTGAAGTATTTTACAGGCTAAATTCATCCCCAAGCACAACTTCCTCGCCATTCGTCGTGCCGCATCTCATATTTTCACGTACCAAATACCCAGACATAGACCACATCGTCGATGCGATGCATACAAACTTGAGTATCAAAACGTACTACCAGCAATGATTCTCCCACCACTCAGTAACTCCGATACTAAGATTCAGCTCCGAAACCACTGAAGAACCGATTTAGCACGAGGAAGGGACACGTTTGACCCATCCAGCCTACTTCCCGAAACCACAAGTTCGCCACAAGGGAATCCCCTTGTTTCTGTCCTGGACTAAATTACACACCAACCTACCTAGCGTTGTCAGGCCTAATATAGCAAGTACGATTGTAGGACCTTTTTTATATAATCAGGTATCGTAGCTCCAATAATAAGATCGCCGCCCTCTTCATACCTACGCTCTTTTTTCCAGATGTCAAGTCCAAATACGGCCTCGTCTGGTAGTGTAGTTGAGATACAATGGTACAAAAACTAGCCGATCTAGCCCCTTTTTAATCCCTGCAAGTTTTTTTTATAAGCTGGATATCGCGATGTGATGTTATGTCACATGTGCTACGGATGGTGGATAAATCGTCGGAATGAAATGATTAAATGGTTGAAGGGAATAAGATAAGTGAGATGAATCGACGATAACGGAATGACGTCTAGTAATTTATTATACTTTTACTTTTGCTCGGCGTGATACAAACAACACATGGATGATTTGTTTTTGATTCTTTTATATGAATATCATTATCCTCCTCCTTATCATCATCATCATCATCATCATCATCATCATCATCATCATCATCATCATCATCATCATCACTATCATTATAATCCATATAAATTCAAAATATTAAACAGAAATCAGTACATGACAGTGACCAATTCACCACATCAAACTCCCATTCTCTTCCGTTTTCTATTCTAGACTCAAACATGTGTAGGTAGGTAGGTAGGTAGGTAGGTAGCTGAACGCACTCGAGCACAAACAATAATTCAATTTCCAAGACTCTAGTCTCCTAGTGTTCTTATCCGGTGTTTTCTAGTATCTCTCTAGTGGGGTAGGGTATACTTTGGAATGGTTCTTCAGACCTTTGGAGGGCTAAATGGCGGGATTTTTCCGTGGCGAGAACGGAAGTTGGGTAAATGATGTGGAATGGGAATCGTTTTGCAGCATAGGCTGAACAGCAGAACGAATTGTGGGTTAACGTGCAAGGGTTTGTATGAAGATGCATGGGAAGAAGATCGAGTCGTTGAAGTGACATGAGATTTGAGCATTAGATTATTATTGGCATTTCACTACCACAATTCATGTCACTGTAATCAATAGAAGGCTTACAATTATTGTAATAATAGAATTCATTCAAAAGATCTATCCGGCGTCTATCGACGAAGACCAATCTATGTAACACCTAATCAAATCAAATCCCAACGAGGAGAATGTATCTCTACTCTGACCATCCCCTTATCCATCCAACAATAATCAATCAAAACAAATCTCTCCTGTAGCATCCTATTCGGGGTATAGGCGTCCATCCTGAACACTTTTATTTACTCCATCCAATGCCACCTGGTATGCCGAGAATTCATACGCCTTCCTTGTTCGTAATTCCCACCATTTCCTTATATCCAGAGAATTAATACCATAAAGCGTAAAAGTTGCAGCCGTTGGCTACTGCCATTAACGGTGTTACTTGCGAATCGAGAGTTATACCATTGCCGGATGATCAAAGGATGTAGAATAACTTGAAACATCATGTCGATATGTGGCATCGGCGCCATTTTCCCACATCAATGGATTCGGGGGAGGATAATCGAAGTCCCCTGTCATATGGGACGAGAAAACATTTTGAAATCCGGAATTTTGGTGAAGTGGCATGGATTGTGAATATGACATGGGATGAGATCGCGCCATATGTGATACGGATCCCATGGTCATAGATTGAGTATATGACATCGGTTGAGATTGTCCCATGTGGTGTTGAGATTGCCCCATGTGTTGAGATTGTGCCATGTGTTGAGATTGTCCCATGTGTTGAACGGCTTGAGGTACCGAAAACTGTGGGGATGAGCTGATTTCAGGAGACCCGTTATGAGACACAGTATGATGGGAATGTCCTATGGATAAAGGGGATCCAACGAATGGAGAGGATCCAACGAATGGAGGGGATCCGATATGAGATTCCAAATGCTGTGGAGATCCGACGTATTGAATAGAACCGAGTTCATTTGGTTGAGACTGCTGTACTATTGGTTGATGGAGGTTGGTGGGATTCGTGGGATACGTTGGTTGGCTGGATGGAGAATATTGCTGGCTTTGAAAGCTCACTGCGGGTCGCTCAATCTCTATCCCCTCCAACATGCTTTCACCAGAGAAACCTTGCGTTGAAACCAAATTTTGCTTTTCAGGTGCAATCATCTCTACTGGATGTTCTGGAGGAGATGTCAATACTTGATCTGGATTAATGCCATTTCGCAACAACAAATCAGTCAAGGTTTGAATTCGATTTTGCAAGTGGACAACGTTTCTCCTTAGGTCTTGATCCTGGTTGTTCTCTAAAATCTTGACCTTTCTTTCCAATGCTGCCAAATTGTTTCGAGCTTTTTCTCTGATATTTCTTTGGGCGTTGCGGTCGTTCTCTCTCTTTTTCTTCAACGCAACTGGGTTCATGTTTTGTACACTTCTTCTGCTTTTAGGGGCTATGTTGCATGTCAGAGATGATTTGAGAATGTAGTGAAGATGGTTTTGAAGCAGTCAAGGAAGATATTCACATACCTGATGATTTATCATCTTCAATCGGTTGAGGATGCTCCATTTTGACGTCGACGGGAACTGTAGTTTCAGAGTTGTCGTTAACCATTTTGTATTTTTGTTATTTCTCTGTTGTCATAAATGGTGACGGATGTTTAGGCGATCGAAGGAAGAAGGGCGAAGAAGATATGGTCCACAAATATTATAGAAGGTCCTTAGGGATCTCCAAGTGCTTTCCCTAGTCGTGCACTAATGTGAACCGATTGTGTAATGATATATAAGAAGGAACAGGTTTGAAATTTGGAACTTGGAACTTGAAGATGGGTATATCGCGAAATGGTGCGTGCTTCAATTCCCCGGGGAAGATGGAGCCAATATATTGACACTCGAGCTCTTATAATTTCCTTGGTTTGAGTTGCGGGGGCGTATGGGTCACGAATCTCCAGCTTGAAAAAGTGTGGTCCAAGATACTTTTCTAAGTAGGTTTGTCTACCGGGTATAGAGGACAGGTCGGAAAGTGAGGTTCTCCGACAAGAGCGAACGAGCCTTTAAAGTACTATTCTTTACACTCTATCTGGAGTTGCTCTGGTGCAATTGATAGTCATAAACATTCTAAGCTAGAGTACTACTTAGTCCCCCTGTCAGTTAGTTTATCATGGATCGAAACCCCCAGGTACTAAATTAGTTTCTCGAAAGTGCATTAAGGTATCCTCAGGGATTATGGAGTGAGTTTTCAATAATGGCGTGTATGGATTATGGATATAGGTAGTTAGTCGTTGGTGGATATCAAACTGGGTAAGTGGGTAAGTGGGTGCGTAGGAGGGTTGGTAGATCTTTTGAAGAGGAGGAGAGGGGGGGAGGGGGGGTGTGTCTAGTTCTGTTGCGGTGAACACTCCAAAACAGAACAAGTCCCTTCTTACCGATTACTAAACTAAATAAGTTTGCAATTGTGAACCAATTTAATCTCATAAGATGAATTATATCTAGCAATTACCGTTGACTTGTGAGTGGCAGCTTATAATATAATATAATGTTTAAAAAAAAAAGTAAAGTCTTTCGGCCAAAGTTCTTCCTCCTAACTGAGGAAATAATTGGTTGAGAGGGGCTGAAAAGGTTTCTACTTCCTCAAAATAAGGTTTGCTTTTTTGAAGGCTCCATTTATCTCTTATCTAATTGGATTGGCATTCGTGAAGTATAAACCGAAATATATATGAAGCCTATACATTCATTCAGCAACATTTTGCGAGTGATTTCCCGAACGGTGACCGTCAGCTTCTTGAGCAGTGTTACACAGTACGCGGTTGTGCCCTAACAACAAGGTGAGAGAATTGTTTTCCGAGACAGTCTCCGAGATATAATATGCCCTTTCTCTATACGGAGTATAGCTTTGCCAATTAGAATGGCTGGCCGAACCGCCTTATGCGATTAATTTTCAAGGGACGTACGTATATGCAAGTCCAGGGTTGAATGGGTTGAATGCATCTAACGAATCTAAAGATCTTTACCAGCTTCATATTTCTTATTGCGCAAAATAAATTACATATTATTGCCGTCTCGTGATTGACTTTAACACTCTACTCGGCCAGATTTTTAAAGACATAGAGGCCAAACTAAATCATTTATAAATTTTTTACAAATTTTTATCAAAATTGATACAAATTCGGTATATTATTTATTGAGATATAAAATAAAATAAAATAAATTTTTTTTTTAAAAAAAAATTGAATAAGAATTATTCAAATTCAACAAAGTTATATTGAAATAAAAATAAATTAGAAAATCTTTCG
>NGKH01000023.1:524484-543340 GCA_002162575.1 Sclerotinia glacialis
AAAGTCTTTTCTCGTTATATAGAGTACGTCAGAGCATGGCTCTGGTAACATAAGTTTATATTCGAGCTATAAAACAATATTTCAATCCATTCACTTTCCCTCCTGCGATTCTCCGGCATCCAGCCAGTGAAGACTGTCCTCTTACCCCTCCTCTTGAGCAAAATGATTGTATTTACCAGCCATTGACCGTCAGCAGGATATGCTTTTTCCAAACCATATCGAAGTTCCCTCGGGTTTTAGGTGGGTAAAAAGACAATTGTCATAATAAATCGGACTCCGGCGACAAATTGATAAAATCCATAATGAGAAGAATATTATAAGAACACCAAGTCCTTATAACAACAGATACTCCCATTGCAGCATCCTCCCTCCATAAAATATTTCAGCCATAAAAACCGCGCCCTTGAACTCGATATCCAGATTGTAGAGATAGATCCATGTCCTTTAACAATGGTGGTATTGAATACAAAGGAGACACGCAAAGAACAACCTCCGATATGGCTTCTATCCTTTCTTGAAAATTCTATATGCATATTCCCAGGGAAGGCCAAAAATTTCTAATAAAGGAAGTGATGATGAATAATCGGGGGCAGCAACAAACAGCGACAATAAATGAGACAATAAATGAAAAGAACTGTTATTAATGGGTAAGCATACACATATGAGTAGTGACGGCAAGCAAACGATGGGCAGGAAGCCTCAAATTCATCATTTGTGGGTGCATGCATGACTTTGACTTACAATTGGGGGAAATTTCTTTGAAGGATACTGTAGTTGTGCCTTTGTAATATTTGTTTATATTATACGATATACACAAACAATTGAAGAGTGGAAGTCGCAGGTCCAAAGGAATTGGTGAGCCCATACCTCAAAGCATCGAACATATAATTCATTGTCCAAGTTGAAGAATTGCACGTCCTGATGTCAGTCATCCTAGAAAGCCTATGAGGCAGCGATACTAGAAAGAAAAAAGGATTTTTGCAATAGAAACATGTTTTATATCTATCACCATTGTGAGTTCATTCTATTTACTCATAGAAGGTTTGCTTGCTTCATACAAACCATACATACCTTTGAAAGCTTCTTTGCCCAAAAAGATTATTGTTTGCATTACCACATAAAAGAATCGCTTGTCCATGAGCAACCTTCGCCACAGCGTCTATCCGCCCGCGAAAATATTGTGTACCAACAGAATGAAATCGCAAGAAGCATCAAGGGGAAAAACATAGTTTGGGTAGAAGATATTGGATAAGCCGCTGACAGCTTATCCACTGGTGAAAGGCGCATTGAGGCTGCCTTTCGGTGTGATTGTGTGGTGGTTGTACCGCATAAACAGTTTCATTGATACATGAATTTTTTGACGCTGTGCAATACTTAAATACACGCATTTTTCCCCTTCTCTTCTTGATTCGCTCCCATTTTCTTCCTCTGTGACGCAAAGATGGAGGACGAAAACGAAGCATCCAACGAAACTCACGGCATTGACGTTACTCAGCACAATTCAGGTGACGATGCTGCAGAAAACGAAATTCGGGAGAAGGAGCTGCCTACTGCGTCCGATATTGACTTGCAGCTTTCCACGACGGATATCTCCGAGCTAGAACTTTCCGAATCCGAACTATCCGAACTTTCCGACCTAGAATTTCCTGAAACCAAGCCCCTTCAAATCGAAGTTACTCAACTCTCGGAACATTTACCTGAGCCCATTGAGATTGAGGTTCTTCAATTTTTGAGCCGCCCCTCACCCGAGCCCTTTGAAATTGACACTCCGGAACAATCCGACTCCCCTTTCGAGCTACCCGAGCCACCCAATCAAGAACTCCAAGATCACAGTGGATCCGACGCAGACAACGAATGTTCTGATGGAGAAACCCCTCGAGCCCTTGGAGATTGGCAACTTCGTCAACTAGCAGAGAACGCACTCGAGATTGCTCTTGATGTCTCCACACTAAAACCATCAGCACCATCTTTAAGCGACCCAAACACTTGCAAACCCCGAACTCCGCTTCCCGAAGGCGGCGTGTGGCGCCCAGCATCAACCGACCCCACGCGAGCGAACAAACCAAAATGTCCCCCATGCGAACGAAAGAAGAAGAGATTTGATTGTTTGGGAAGTCCGCCTTGTAATGAGTGTAGCAAGAGGAATATGACGGCCGAGCAATGTGCTTCGTATGCATTTGTGAGGAGACGAGGAAAGAGAAGACTGCCAGATGATGATGGGATGGATACACAAAAAGCTGGAAAGAGAGGGAAGAGAAGATGAGGAGCATTTCAGGGACTTTACTATTTGTGATGTTGGATTTGTCCAGGGAAGCTCTGCATTTGCTGTTTTTGGAGACTTGTTGGTTGATATTCTTTATGGTGTTGTGGACGTGGAAGGGGAGAGGGAGAGGGGAATTAGGTCGGTAAGTTGCTTTGGGGATGGAATGGATGATATTGAATTTATCGATTCTTTTTGTTGATGTTGATGTTGATGTTGATGTTGATGTTGATGTTGATGTTGATGTTGTGTTGTGTTGTGTTGTGATCACAGGTTATGGTACTCGAGTTTGAAAATAAAGATGTTCAATAGTACAGTACCTAAGAGAGAGATGACTGATTAACAAATCATGAAGAGAAAATGATCTTAAGATGAGATATATATGAATGTAAAGCCGTCATAGAATTCAGTCTTCATTTGTATTTGTACCATCCAAAGCCGCAAAGTGGGCATGATTGAGAAGTTCCCTTGAACACAGCAAAATTCCTTCCTCTTCACCCATCCATCGAAAAGCCTCGAGCACATGCTCATCGTCCTTATTGATGGCACATGATGTGATGTCCCTATATTTACTGTCTCGGAGTGTACATGATAGCCCTCTCGACCGAGTGAGTATTCACTCCGTGTATTCATTTTCCATCGCCTAGCTCAGTGGTATTAAAAACCAGCCCCTCCACACAAGCTAAATCACAAAGTGAATATCAAATGGCAACTCCTTCTCTTCACAATAGAAAAAAACTCCAAGTTATGTTATCTTCCACACAGCAATTCTATGAAAAATTACAAGCTCGTCAGTCACAACCATGGCTAGATTCCCTGGCAAATATGGAATGCAACCGGGAGAATTCTCTCAGTAGCATTGTTCCTAGATATCCTAGATATCCACAGGAGGGATAAATGCCAATAACAAGCAAGTAGAAGATGATAAAACTATACAGGAGTGAAAAGAACGGACAAAAAGTCTTGTTCTAATTCTATCCCCCCTACTTTTTCATCCCTTCGGTTCCTATAGTATATCATACCCATCTCGCTTATCCCATTCCAATATCCTACAGTACAGACATCGCACATAACAAAAACTCTTCCAAATTAAGTCTTAAGATTCTTTACCTTCAGAATCCCACATATAAAGGACGCTTAAATAGACTTTACATCTTCCACAAACCGCAATAATGAAATGAACTTGGGTCCCTCACCGAAAGAAGATCATCACGTCGTACCTAGTATCAAATCAAATCACAACACATCAATATCTCCTTTTCATCATCACATCACCCAAGTCTTCAATATCAAAAATAACATCTATTCCCCACCTTCTTTTCATCTATTAATCATAAACTACCACTATTTTGTTCCGAAAAATCCATCTATCATCACAATACTCCGTGGATAACACCACTACCACTATAAATACAAGAGTCATGTACTGATTAATTCCTACTATAATCACTTATGAAATAAGATATCCACGCGCAATTCGATTAGAATGCAATCGAAATCATTTAACTGCAATCATAGAAGCCATATTTGACCCATGATAAACATACCAGCGACAGGGCTAATTGTCGAGAATATGTAGGCAACATTTGAAAGAGTTGGAGTGATGAGAGAAAAGATGCTTTTATCGATACCACTTGACGCAGCAGATGCTTGACTGGCAATCGGTGGACTGATGCTGGAAGATGATGCAGGAGAGGTGTTTTCAGCTGGTGTAGGTTTGCTGGTGCTTGAAGGTTTGTTTGCATTGTTGCTTGGTTGAGCGTTACCAGTTGGCCTGATTCCATGTTAGTCTTTGCACCAGCATACTAGGCATGGATAACTTACTGTGTAGAGTTGCCTGAGAATAATGAAGCAGCACTAGCTACAGCTCCTGACGCAGACGCGGCACCACCAGCGACTGAACCACCAGCGCTTGAACCACCAGCGCTTGAGCCACCAGCACCTGAGCCACCAGCACCTGAGCCACCAGCACCTGAGCCAGCAGCACCTGAGCCACCAGCACCTGAGCCAGCAAATCCCGAGCCAGCAGGGGCTCCTCCAGAACCAGTGTCTGTACCATTAGAGAAAGGAGGGTTTGGTCTAGAAGGCGACGCTGAATTTGAGTTCTCTGGGGCAGGTACAGGGTTCTTGGGTCCTGAAGATGTCGAGTTGGATGCAGGTGAGGGGCTTTTGGGTCCTGGTGGTGTTGAGTTCGGACTTCCGGGGGCCGATGCAGGAGTCTCGGGACCTGATCCAGTCGAGTTCAAAGGCTTAGACGCCGAGTCTGGGCATGCCCTAAGAAAAAGTTAGAATGAGAGCATATAATCATATGAGTACGGTTACATACGAGACAGTAACGGTAACAGTTTCGGCTCTAGCCAAGAAAGCTCTGGCCATTAACTCATTTGTTGGAAGGGGAGGCGCTACTGTTATTGGTATGGAAGCTGCTGGCGAAGAGATGCATGCTGAACAATCACAAAACTCGCCGTGAGAACCGTGATGAACGTTGTATGCGGCTGCTTTCCTCAACAATTCGAAAGCAGCTAAAGAATGAAGATCAGTAGAAGTGGCGGCTGACGATATTGCCGTGCTTGAGATACTTGATTTTGACTTCGCCATGGCAATAGCAAGTAGCCCTGTGGCATCACGAGCAGTGTTACTAATACCAGTAGGATGTGTCACTAAGCTGTTGATATTCGCCAAGATAACGGAAACCATATCAGATCTTCCTTGAAGGGCAAATGAGACTGTATTGGTTCCTTGGGCAAGAATGGCAGAAACTGTGGTAGATCCTTCCTCTGTAGCTTCATTTTCGGATTGTATGTCGTCGATGATGAGAGGCACTGGAATGTTCGAAGGGTCAGGCGGGCAATAATTCAATGCCGATATCTCACTTCTTCCAGTGGATGGCGTAAAGATTGTTGTTCTATGGAGTATTGTTAGCTCGAGCAAAGATACGAATGAGAGATCCTTACTGCCAATTCAGACCGAAAGTGATATCTCTTTTGCCCAAGCTAACACCGTCCCTATGGACAAATGCTTTTAACCCCTCTCCAATGAATACAAGTGTGAGAACTGAAAATGCAATAAGTGTAGCAACGACCATCGCGGGTCGCCCGAATCGACGTGAAGGCATTATTTCAATGAGAAAAGGGATTTTGGAAAGAACGTGAAAATGCTTGAAGCAAGTGAAACGAAGTTATGGCTGTATCAAAGACCAAAATTGCATCAATGTATGTGCAGAAGTGAAGGGTGCAGAGACGGAGACCAAAATTTACCAAAATTGCATCGAGCGAAAGAGTTGTATTGAAGAATTTGGAAGAGAAAAGGAAGAAGAAAAGAAGAATGAGGCGGGTTTTCTTATTGTTGGGTTAGAATGGATGGTTCCTTCCTCAGCTGTCGACTAATGCTGCCCCAATTTCCAGATTCATAGGAACTCCTTCCCAGTTGGCATTTACCCGGAAGAATCCTCCATACCTGCTATTCCCACCTTCCCAATCAAAACTCTCTATTCTGTTTGCGCCTTACTTCCATACTTCATAATATATAAAATCAATCACAGTAGCATTTCAATCAAAATGAAGGCAATCAGTTCATTGAGACATAGCTATAGACCCTAGCTTTTAACCCCATATAAACCCATATGCATAAACTAAAGAATTCATTTTCACAAGCCCACTAACACACCTAGTAACGCTTGCCAGCACGGAGAGAATCACCGAATTCCTCCAAAGGACTTCTGATGAGCTTGGTCTCCTTCCATAAGTTAGGAGTCAAGTATCCGTATGTGTTGGCGGCAGCGACGAAAGTAGCCTTCAAGGTGTTCTCGAGGGTCTTGGTCGAACCGGAAGAGGAGGTGTATGCATCTTCGACACCTGCGAGTTGGAGGAGACGCTTGACAGCTGGTGATGCTACGAGACCGGTACCACGGGGAGCTGGGATAAGCTGGAAAAGAGGAAGAAATTTAGTAAATCATCGAGTGAGAGAATATTTCAAGAATTTACTTACTCTGACAGAGACGGAACCACACTTTCCACTCTCCTTGGTTGGGAGAGAGTGAGGAGTACCCAAGTTGGTACCCCAGTAACCTCTTCTAATTGGAACAACGGACAACTTTGCGATGATGATAGCGGCACGGATGGCAGTTGCGACTTCCTTGGAGGTCTTGATACCGAGACCGACGTGTCCCTCAGAGTCACCGATGACAACGATGGCCTTGAATCTGGTACGTTGACCGGCACGAGTTTGTTTTTGGACAGGCTTGATCTGTAGACAAAATTCACATCAGTATCAATAATCGCCGAATTTTCATGATCGCATAGAAGCAATATGTGGAAATTTCGCATACCTTCATAACCTCATCCTTCAACTTTGGCAAGAAGAAGTCAACAATTTGGTACTCCTTGATGGGCAAAGAGTGAAGATAGATCTCCTCCATGGAATTGATCTTTCCATCCTTCACGAGACGGCCGAGTTTGGTAACTGGTTGCCATTCCTTTGCCTCGTCCTTGTTTCCTCCACGTCCGCGACCACGTCCACGTCCACGTCCGCGTCCGCGATCTCCTCCACGGCCTCTGTCGCCGAATCCTCCTCGAGAGCCGCCTCTTGGTGCGTCAGCCATATTGATATCGAATTGATCGTTGGGTGGTGGTTGGCTAAGTCGGTGGGCGTTGAACGATTAGGAGATCAAGAAAGTTCGAAATAATTAGAATTTCGAAGTGTGGGATTGTTCGCTTAAGCAATAATTTTAGTGACCCAAAAGTAGATTAGCGCTCGGATTGAGAAAAAAGTCGATGTTGATGGGTTGATTGATGCCTGATATAAGAATCAGAGTATTTGTCATAATAAGGCCAAAACCGAGGGGTAGACGGAGATAAGATCACGTGCAATGATCACTATCTTCCATATTATTGATCTAACGGTCATCCAACAGGTGAACATACCTTTCTTATTTATCGTAACTTTTCGATATACCATGTTTTCACACCCATCATATATCATATACCCATTATATTCTCATTATTAATCTACGATCTTGAAAACTTTCATCAACTCATCTAACTTTTGAAGAGGTCAGGTTCAAACCTGATGTATCTGTTTCGAAATATGCCATTTTTTCGAAATTTTCATGCACAATACTCAAAGGAAATGGTCAAGAAAATCATTATTAACATCAATCAACTTTTCTCGGCCTTTGAAAATGATTGATATTGCTGGAAATAAGACTACATAATAGTATACACAGGCAAATTCGAGTATTTGCTTCCCTACCTCATATAATCAACCAGACACAAACTCCATAGCACCATACTAATTTCCGATTCCATAGCTTGTGTTGGATATCATATATCATTAATCCAGTCAGAGATCCGAATTCACCTCGCTACTTTTTCCCCCGCTGAGTGTGTTTGAAGGAATGTTGTCGGAAGAGGGATCTCTTTTTTGTTCCCATATGCCATAATTCATCAAGCGAGGGTTGGAACTTCCCACCGTGTTCAAAGGATGTCTACTAACATCTACAACTTCTGTGTCCCCGTACCCTTTCCCTACGCCATTGACAAAATCACACTGAGGTCCTCGCTATGCCATGAAAATTAACTCCTGGGATCCGACCATCACTTACCAAGAAAAGGTTGTCTCTCTGTACCGTGGATTTCCATCCTCACCATGTTCCGACGTCAATTGCACCGCCAGCCATCTCTCTTCGGAATCCAAATGTAAGTATGAAATCACCCATCTGGATGATTCTGGGATTGGTTGACCATCTTCCTGAATACCTTCTCCTTCTATACTCGAAAGCCATGCGCAGATCCTTGCTACGCTAATGGTGTCGAAGCAGAGTCCTTCTCGTCTCGCTTTAGACCAAAGAAGGGCTATAGCCTGACGTCGGATTCGTCGATCACGACATTTTACTGCAGTGATCACGAGGGGGAGGATTGTTCCCATATCTAGAGTAAAACGAGATGCATTACTCGCATCATGCGGACTGGAAAGTAAGATCTGAGTTTTACATATAATCTCCGCAAAGAGATGGTTATATTCGTCATATAACATCTCCGTATGTGGAACACTTGATGCAACAAGTATTGTGGCGATGTTAAAGTAGATGCTCAACATATGAGTTGCATCGGCAGAAATACTTCCGGTGTATGCCTCTATAGCATGGATGGATTGAAAGGCTTTTCGCCATCGAATTAATTGTGTGGTGTAGTGAGTATGAAGCCTGTTCCAATATGAGGTGGATAATTCTTCTGGATCGGTTTGCGACTTCATGACAGATTTTCGATAAAATTGACCAATAGCAGCCATCAGGAAATCCCAAACTTCTCGAGCTTCTTGGACACTTTCAAACTCGTCTGGAATTTCCATATCATCTTGAAGAAGGTTTGGGACGGGATATGGCGGTGGAACAAAAAGACCTTGAACATCAAGACGAGCAAATAGCCGCCCCAAATCATCGACTAGACTATCTTGGATTTCGGACAATGAATCGTGCGACAATCGAGAGCTCCCCCCTCTTCGAGCAATTCTCCAATCAGCCAACAGTCGAGAACCCCCTCTGAGATGAGTCAAGGCACCTTCGTAACTTCCCTGAAGGGATTCAAATGTCATAAACAGTACGCATGCTGTAAGCGATGTTCTCAAATGTCTTCTGCCGTCCGAAAGTGTTATTCTCAACGAAGCAATGGCTCTGCTGTACTCCCTTAAAGCGAAACGATGGTGTTCATCTAAATGATGATGATCGATTTGAGGAAATCCCGAAAGTGATAGTCGAGTCGGAGAAGATGTGATCTCCAAGGATTTTGCTAGAGCACCCAATGCAATAGTCGCATATCTGATAGGCGCATCTTGGTGACACAATTGAAGAACCTTTTCTGTCCAGAAAGTAGGATCGAAGGAACCGCAAATTTCGGCAGCTGTTTTATCACAAAACCTTTGGAAATATCGACGTTCGGCTTGATCACCAAGTATAGCGACTGAAGGAGCATATGACATCACAGACATCGGTCGTGGATGGATAGGTACTGGAGCATTTGCATTCTGTTTGGAGACATCTTCAGCGTGCTCCGGGGCGTATCCACCACATTCCCGACCGAGGTTTTGACACCTGATACATTGTGGTTTGGTTTCGTCGCATTTAACACGTCGCTGTCTATATTGTATTAGCCAGTTACGGATCTGATGATTGTCCAAAAAGGTGTTCCTGGTGGAGAAATCCCAATGGTGTGGGTCCGCAACTCTAACTCGACTTACTTGCATGTTGAACAGCCCGTCTTTGACCTCGGACCACTTTTTCTGAGTCCTTGACTTCTCGATGTTTGTTCTGGAGACACTTGTTTAGGGGCAGGAAGATTATTGAGATATTTATAAACGTTTGGATAGGGAAGCTTCAATGACATTTTTTTTGTCGTGAAGCCGATCTAATTGCCGCATCAATTTGCCGACTGCCGGAAGAATACTCGTCGGAGTCTCGTCAGGTTCCGTGTGGGTGGTATCGCAATTTTCCCCTCCACTCTTGGGGTCTATCGGCTTCGAATTCCAAAAGTTTGTTTCTTGGAAAGTTAAGAATGTGCTGGATATTCTAGCAGTTATTGACAGGATTCGGTGCGTTATTATCCACGAGAGTAACTACACAACGAAGATTTCGCCTAGGGCTGGTGACTCGGCTAACAATCAACACGACTTTATTGTTTTCATGGGCAACTTATATTAGCAGAACATGGTGCAGGCTTCATGGCAGGGTAAATTAAGTAAACGGTAAGAGAGTTTACCGACACCCAGATTCAATAGATTATGCGGCATGTATCAGCAAGCTTCTAGTCATACCCGGCAAGCGTTGTATATCTGGGTGGACAATCCTCTCGCTTTTCAGTGCAGCTTGCAGCTTTTGACCCCCTCCCTCATATTGAAGAAAACGGCGAACTGACAATCGAACTAAGACATAGTATAGCAAGGATCCACGCCACTAAATGACCAATGACAGGCGCCACGGACAAGGTTCTGTACGAGGGCGCCAAGACTTATATCCAGAAAGGTGGAAGATGGAGAGGATCTAACTGACACGTGAGAATCCTCTCGCGAAGCTTTGGAAGAGCTCTACTCTGTACGCTTGGCTTGTGAATCGGCGAGTAAGAAGGTGTGTGGGCCAAAAAATAAATGATTGATTGGCTGCAACAATGATACCGCCTCTCTCATACAGGAATTAGCGCTTATTAAGTTACTTTCTCACGGAGAACCTAACCGAAGAGCCGGAATATCAAAAATCCCCAAATGGTACAATAGTTTTTAAAAGCGTGATATGCTTGAAAACAGGAATTCTCGCGAACAATTCCTGATCTGGACATCATGTGGCTTGAGCCACAACAAGGTTCTTCAATCCCCTGGGAAAGCTGAGACCTTGGGTTTACTCCATGGGGAAGCCATAATTTCGTGGGGTCTACTCTTTGATCTCTGGGACCATAATATGCACATCGTGTGTATCTCCAAAGAGACACCAGAATTCATTGTTCCTGCGTTCAACCAAGGCCGGCAACCGTGGAAATCTTCGCCAAAATCAGCCTTACCCGTCAAATCCCCCATGGGAATATTCACCATCACATGGAATACCGCTGTACATTACACATTATTCAAGGAAAGGCACAAGCTTAAGCGTAGAAAATGCGGGGTCAAGCGTTTTCTTCATGACACAATTACTATGTGCGAAAAGTCCAATAGGAAAGTCTCCATCCAAAGCAAAGGCGCAATACTCGGTCAATCATGCAGACTCAATTTTATGACGCCAGTATTATGCAGAAGATCTACAGGCGTATTTCTATACTCCTCTACTAAGAGATGTGGCTGGGCTTTGGACTTTCTTTCATATGTGAGACAATCTCTTTGGATACACGTAAATCTTATCCTAGATGCCCGAGTACGGCTGAAGCGTGCAATACCACACAATCTTATCTGGCCCAGTGGATGGTGAATCTACACAAAGGAAAGTTACGCAATGGGAGCTTCTAGAAGGAAATACCCCTCGTTTATGCATAGCTTTAGAACAGACTCTATGAGTATTCTAATGATGCCTGCCATGCATGATGCATAACAAAATCCCAATATTTCACATGGACATCATTAATTTACCACAATATAAAAACCACAAAATGTCGAATTCCAAATAGTGAACCAAACGGTCGGGACTGAGATTTTGTTGTTTAACTCCTCGTTTAGTGCTTCAAGTTGCAGTAACACCATTTCCTGCAATAGAGGCATAAACGTCTATCTGCAGTGCGATCTTCACGACTTTCCGAGATGCGCATATATTGCAACAGCCAATAAAACTTCCCTGCGTTTTTGAAGGTCAGCAAACACAACTCTCAACATCCTTTCTGTTCAACGTACTGCCGCATGTACTTGTACTACTCAGCATGTCGCACAAATTTCATCGGGCCTTTTATATAACGAATGGAATTCGAAATGGAATTGACCCCAAAATACACCATCTACGATATGCCGATCTTGTTTGTCTATCATGAGGCCTCAGCGATCACCCCCATATGTTGTTTATCTTGTATCTATCGAGAAGCATGACAAAAAAGAAAGAAATGGTCAAATTGAATTCTGAATATGATTACAAGGCTTTGAAATCAAACGGGGCAACAATTTTCCACCAATTGATATCGGTTCCTCGGCTAAGCATGAAATTAAACCAACATCAAACCAGAAATGAGCAATTCGCAATCCTTTCCTCCATCAGCCATCAGCCATCAGCCATCAGCCATCAGCCATCTCAAATCACCATTCATTCCCTAGTACATGTCCAGATAACTCTACCCCCTTCCCCTCCCCCACTTCCTCCGTCACACTAACAAAAATCTCGAATCTCTCCATTCCCATGATTAACCTCGCCGCATTCTCACACTGCATCGTAATATCCGATCTCAACTTCACCAATGCATCTACTCCATCCCTATTCCCATGACAAGAAATAATATACGTGATTGGTCCCGGCACCGCATCTTTAAGTCTAAATGCCAAGAAGCTCAAATTTCGCTGATGACCCATACGAGTCGTGTTTTTGATCCAGGCGATTAATTTTGGGGTGGTGACTTGGGGTTGGCCTGGAACTCCGAGGATCGATCTAGAGTAGGGAGTGCTGAATGGTCCATTAGGGTAGAGTTGGATGCGGAATTGAATTGCCAGGAGGGGATTGAGGATCTGGTTTACATTTGGGCCATGGGGCCATGGAGAAAACGGTGGAGATGGTAGTGATGCCTGGGGATAATAGTTGGGTCGTACTTGTGATAGTTGCGGCCTATGATTTGCAGGGAATGAGGAGTTTTGAGCATTTATGGCTACTTGATGGGCCGTTGGTGCTGATGCCTGATTATACGGTGTCTGTCTAGGATCCAAATATGAAGCCGTGAAAGCAGAGGTAGATGCTCCAGTGTTGTTTTGAGACAGCGTGTTACGATGATTGGGGATGAAATGGGACATTGGTAAAGACATCTGAAATTCGGAAGAAGGATATTTCGTGAGCGTTGATGACTGAGGTGAATCAGACGCATACAAATCGCCCCGTCCGTTGTGAAACCCGACTGGCTCCGATGATGGAAGGCTAGATCGTGGCTGAATATTAATGTTATTAGGTTCAAAAGCCAGACCTTGTGTGAACCCATGCGATTGAGGTTGAAATTGAGATTCAAAATTGTGAGAACCTGCGAGGGAATGAATTGTGTGCGACCACTGCTGTTGCTGCTGTATCTGCTGCATCATCTGTGTTTGCTGTATCCTCTCTTGTGATATAATTATTTGTTGCTGGGGCATATGCAACTCCAGATTTATGGGATTTGTCAATGAATTCCCATGTTCTGATTGAGCTTCGGTGGATGGTTGGCTTGTCTTTTGCTCCCGCAACACGGATCTCTTAGGTGGTAGAATAGATTTTCGTAACACGAGGGCTTGACTAATGCTCCGACTTCCCTCACAAGCGGCAGTACTATCAATAAGTGCTTGACCGGCACTTGAGATACTTCCTTCGTCACCCCTTCCACGAGTAAAGCGTTGGCTATCCTGTGTATCATCCAATGGTCGCTTAGATGGTACCAATCTGACAGCTGGTTTTTTGGGTCTTGCATATACCCGAAATAACCGGCGGATTGCCTCCGGATGTGCAGTGATGGCCGTGAAAAAGCCATCCCAAATATCCCGTCTAGCTCTGACAATGTCGTCATCATTATTGATATTAATCGTAAATCCAGATAACCAAGCAGCATCAGGGAATGTGAATCCTATCATGGTAAATTGGCATTCAGCCACTGATTCCCAGAAATCAAGAAATGCATAATTACTTGTGCAGATCAAACTCAGTGCTTCACATCTTACTGTTCGTTTGAGCTTGTTTGGGGTTGGAACAATTAATTGTGCAGCAGCTTTGAATAATGCTGTATGGTGTAAAAGCAAAGCCTCCGAATGATAATCGACACGTGTCGAGTCTTTCAAAAACACCATCTTCGCTGGAATGCTTTGCTGAAACGAATTGACATTGGTAGCGGCGGAGTTTGTACTCGGCGCTAAACTTCGGCTGTCTTGAATTTCGGACTCAAAATCAGGCATTCCATGACAATGACAATAAGGGGTAAGGCAATGATAAATATCATCTGTAACATTTGGTGGTATATCCTCCAGTACCGGGGCGAGTGGAAATCCGGGATTGCCTGGCGCTGTACATGATTGCTCTGGTTGACCTTGAGACACTATTTCACTCTTGTTGATCAAATCCATAGGACCATCGAGGTCAACTTTGATAGAAGGTTCATCAGCGGTTATCAATTTAGGGCCATACTGCCTTTCTTCCGACACTGGGCTCGAAGATGACACACCTATCATTGGCACCACACTGTTTGATCCCGACATCTATCCCAGGGTCAGTTTAAGATCTGGAGATGTCAAAGGAAAGAGGTACCTCTGGAGGAAAATGATTAGGTTCTCCAACAACAACAGTGCTTTCAGGTTGTCCTTCATTGATGAGGACAGTTTCGTTACGCACGATGGATTTTTTGTTGTCCCAAGCCTTTTGGAATATTGCGCTCTTGATTAGAAGATTCTCTTCATTGTATGTTAATAACCCATTTTTCGTCCATTGAGAAGTTGAAGAAATCAGCTTTCTGCATCGATGAATTATTTGTTCTTTGCAATGTGCGTCATTTGGTAACTCCCCCTCCTTAAAAATGTAAGCCACAAGTTTGTTGATCTTCTCATCCTGATCGTTCTGGTATAAGTCATGGGAATGTAAAAAGCGATACACCGCCAACTTGACTAAATTAGGCCAGGGTGAATTCTATAGAGAGTTTAGCAGGTAATATATGAAAAGAGTGACCTCTATTTACACTTTCAAGCCACAGCAAATCTATGCTTGAAAACTCTTCCTTCAATTCTTGGCTATGTGGCATCACCAACAGCATAACATGATCTCGAAGACAGTTTGATCTATGATTTCCATGCTTTCCATGCTTTCCATGCTTTCCATGCTTTCCATGCTTTCCATTCTTCCCATTCTTTTCTTTGAATGTAGGAAGAGCTCTTCTTTCATTGTTCGGAGAAACGCTCAGATTCATTCTCGATTGATTGATGAAGGAAAAAATTGTTGAATGGATAACCTGTAATGAAAAAGAAAAAAAATTTGAAAAGAAAAGAACAATAATATCATTGGGAGTAGATACCCATAGCTAGAATAAAAGAAGCAATATCAACAAACAAAGTACAGGCAAGTTTGCAGTATCATCATATGCAGAGCGCCACTACCATATGTGCTGGTACCAGCTTTGAGCCATGCACTCTTCCTGTCTAGATATATCATGTGAGTTAAATGACACAGTTTGAAAACAGCTTGAAAGGGCCATTATGTAGGATGCTGTGAATTCCACCGAGTTGACTTTGAGCCATTCACTTCACATATCCTGCTCGATATCTAGGTCTGCATCAAGTACTGAAGTCAATGTTATAGTCCGAAGCTCGCACTATGTGAATAGTATCCTAGTTGATGAAAGGAGTCAAGTTGATTAGCATATAAGAAGCAACTGGTGGCTTTAAAAACAGAGACTTTTTGATATCATAGTCAAGTTGATTGGTATATAAGAAGTAAAAAGATATTGTATATAAAGAAAAAAGCCAGTGGGCGAAACAATGTTTCTAAGTCTATTATTTTGATTTGTCTGTCATTGTGGCTTGAAAGTAGATTTATAATGTTCAGCCAGCCACAGCTATCACCCACATAACCTCTTGCCGCCCTTGATCTTCATTCAACCTACAAACCTTCAACCTACAAACCTACAACCTACAACCCACCATTGGAAATGAAATGTTATCCGCATCACGAACTTGTACCGAAGCTTCCAATTTTATCGACGATTGAATTCTTTCACTATCCGTACAGAGAGGGACCGCCATGTAACCGCTGTTCGATTGATAATGGATCGTCGCGCTCCTCCAATTCTAGAATCAGGAATAATTTAGAGACTTGAAACTAACTTTCCCGGCTTCAAGTGTTTCCGCGATCTATAGAGACTATGTTTCTCGTTTTTGTCATCTTCAATACGGTATGTACGGGCACTAAACATATTTCCTTGGTTTCCTCTGTTGTCAATTGCGGTAGATGGTATTTGATCCCTTCTTGGTACAATGCCCTCAGGATTTCACTCGGGTCATGTTCTTTCCAGTCTTTACTATGGCATCCAATCCTGCTTCTACGATGACAATGTTCCCTTCTTTCTCGAGCTTGCAGAGTTCTGGTATCAGCAGGTTACCAATTGCAATCCCTCTGGTTCTAGCTGTTGGATTAATGATACTATTTGGCAAGCCTGGTCGCAAGAATGAGGAGTGCACGACAGGAACTGAACCTCCAGAAGTTAAGTCAAGCATTCCACTATTTGGACATTTGTTTGGTATGCTGAAGGGGCAAGTTGGATACTTTCAGTCTCTAAGGTATGGGCATTCCATGCTGTCAGCAAATCTGGTGCTGTACTCTTTGATTTTGACATGAAGCGATCCATCCTCTTGCGAGCCTTCACTTACAATTTCCACTACAGCTCCGAACATCCCCTTTATCCTGTATTTAAGCTTAAGATATTCGCCTCGCGCATTTATGTTGTCTGCGAACCTTCCCTAGTTCAAGCTGCATATCGAAATGCGAAAGCCTTTGATTTTACCACATTCGTCGTTGATTCTTCGAAACGTGCATTCAATATCGGTGAACATGGGAAGAAAATATTTCGCGGAGAAACTTCACCGGATTATGATCCCAAAGGACCGTTTTTAAATGGGAATAATGGGAGGTCGCACCTGAACGAGAATCATGGATTGATGGTAGAATATCTAGGACCTGGTGAGAGCCTACTAGAATTGAACACAGGAGTTTTAGGTGCCGTTGCCGAATTTTTGATCGAGCTTGGTCAGAACCCTGGGAAAGTAAGCCTCTATAAATGGATGAGAGATACCCTTACGTTGGCTACTTCTGCGTCTCTCTATGGACCCCACGATCCCGCGAGTGACGATCACAGGCTCATAGATTCTCTCTGGTTAGCAATAATATCTCCACACGGTTTCCAATAGTCCAGACTGAATCCTACGAACAATTGGTTTGATTTACTGCGTTCTTGTATATTGACTAATTCCATATATTCATTTCATTCATTTGTACTCTCAATCCATTGAGAATAACGAATGTATGTCGAATATCATTCTCGAATATATTAGTCCGGACTATTGGACACCCTGCCCAGACTTGAAGGTTAGTGCTGATCTTGTCAGGGATTTCGAGGACAACACGACGATACTTATGCTCCAGTTTCTTCCTACGTTCATTTGTCCTGAAGCTTATCACGGACGTGCAGCCATCAAAACTGCCTTCGCATTATACTATGCTTCCTCTCGTCATTCCACTGCCAGTCTCGATTAGACTGCTCCCAAAATTGGGGCCTTACAGCTGAGGAAATCGCGAATATCGAAATATCTACTCTTTTCCTTGCGACAACCAATTCGGCACCAACATCTTTCTGGCTACTTGTGAACATACTTTCCGATCCGTCTTTAATATCTTCCATTCGAAATGAAATTTCCAACATTATATTGAAACAGACAGCGGACAATGGAATAGAAGAATGTGTCATGGATATTACTCTATTTCAATCCCGCTGTCCTATATTGATGTCCTGCTTTCGAGAGACACTTCGTTTCGCTGATGCAGCAACATCAGTTCGATCTGTTACCCAAGATGTGCTTCTCACATCATCAACCTCCCAATCTTCGTTTTTGCTCAAGGCTGGGAACGTCATACAACTTCCTTCTGGGGTCACTCACAACTCGCCACTAATCTGGGGACCAGACGTTGATTTATTCGATCCATATCGGTTCCTACCAAGTACTATCGCACAGCTAGGCAGAGAGCAGAAGAAACAGCAAACACAGGGATATTTCCCTTTTGGAGGCGGCAAACATTTATGTCCAGGAAGACATTTTGCCACAACTGAAATTCTTCGCTTGTCCCCGCCATTATTATGGGATTTAATATTGAGGGCTCAAGTGTGCCAGAGAGAGCTTTTCAAAAGTTGGGTACAGCGGTTAGAAAACCGAAGAATGATGTTGAAATCAACATCAAGAGGAGAGAAGGTTGGGGACATGTCAAATGGAGATTCGATGTGCAGGGTAAAGTTGATTTTGAGGCTTTGGTGGGAGAGAAAAATAATGTCTGATCTGGTGCATATTCCCAGTGGCCAGGATTTCCTTCCTATGTAAGGAGATATCTCATTGATTTAAGCAGGTTTGAGAATAGCTATCATTTTCGGGCCAGTCCGGATTGTAATCCGACAAGTCCATTCAGTATACTAAATTCATTTTGCAAATTGAATTTATTTGGTGTATCCGCTTAGAACATTTGATCTGTCTGCTATATTTGATACACAAGATTAAACCATAGCTTTCTGAATGTTGATGCGTTTAGATCTTATTGGGGTTCAAGATCGATGGTCAAGATGTTTATCACCTAAGCGATTGGTTTGCTTGCCTGACCGGTTCCAATGTCTCTTTGACTTATTAGTCAATGATGGAAGGTGCGCGAAGAACAATTCCTGGAGCAATTTGATCTCTTGGTTCACCCCATGAATATAGTGAGTTTTCGCGTTGTCGTTTATAAAGCATCCATACTTTCTGCATCAACCCTTCTTCTATCTTGGCTTGAGTCAGTGGTTCGACATCGCAAGCCCTGTTTTTGGCTGCGCAAATTCTAGTGAATAATGTGGATCGACTTTTGTTTTTGCCCATATTTCGACCGCATATTTCAGGAGATTCCTTCGAGACTTCTTGGTTTACCTCTTCCTCCCCTACAAGATAATATAAAAACGGTATTTTTGAGTTGCTTTACGTTGCTTTGAGAATTCCTGCCCGTTAACTTTTTCTTTTCAATATACCCTTCAGAGGCCACTCATTCTCAAGGTAGCAAAGCCTTGCAAATGTGTTCTCATAAGCTTAACGTCTTCGCCGGAATTCTCGGACTGCTTGGGATGACCCATTTCGTAGCAGCTGGGCATTTCTGATTCATCATCACCAATTTTGGATTTCTTGTTAAAAGGTTTCTGTGAAAAT
>NGKH01000023.1:543440-565480 GCA_002162575.1 Sclerotinia glacialis
GGTTTCTGTGAAAATGACTTCTTAGCATTGTACTACATAATTATTAGGTACATGAGTGGGGTAGTATTTATTGAGCCAGATGCTAAGATTGTCCAGGTAAGCATCACCTAGATTTTCCAATTCAAAACTTCCAAACACTGCAAACTAACATAAAGCCCCAGTTCCGAGCAACAGTAATCGTACCCAAACCACCAACCGTCGTTCAAGCCACTGGAATTCAATCCTTCTGGCCCGCGCTCGAACCTGCGAGCAGCGATGCTATCTTACAAATTGTATTCGCTAACGAGGGAAAGGTATTAGGGCAGTGGTCATTCTTTGAGTATTTCCAATATGGGATTGCATCGGCAGGAGGTGAAAGGGTTCATGGGAAGAATATTAATGTGTATCCGGGTGATCTGATCTCGAATGGTTTTATCTCGATGGATGAGAATGAAATGTGGAAAGGCGGGATAAACACTCATAAGTGGTATGTGAATTGGATTGTGAGGAGAGGCGCGGAGGGATTGGCGAAGGGTGAGGTAGATGGCGGGGGCAATGCTACGGTAGATCTTTCAGCGCATGGTACTTTGAGTCTTCTATTCTTCGATAAATGTAGGCGTACTTTGGCTAACACAAAAACTTCAGCCGACATGGGGGACTTCACACAGGTACGTACCGTCTGCATCTCCCCCTACCACTTTTCTACCCCAACTCAACTTTGTTTCTGAACCAACTAACACGCTCCAGGCTGTCCTCGCAACTGAACTCAGCCGTGCGGCAAAGTGGGAGATGGGTCCTATAGATTGGCAAAGCGTTATGATCCAAATCGAGGGGACAACTAGAGACTGGTGCAGTATCAATAAGCTTATTCTCCTCAACGTTACACTTAGTAACGTGCAAAGCGTCGATTTACTTCCAACGACCAGAGGGGCTACGTGCTTCTTCAAAGGTTTCACTGTTACGGATACCATGGCGACCGGTTAGGGCTTGTAACACAGAGAGCGAGAGACCGAACACGAATATCTTCGCGGGGGGACTTTGGGTGAGATGTAGGCTTCGCGGCTGAGCTTGTGAAGAAAGATCCTCATTTATCGCCCACGGTTTTGAACATGAAATAGTAATGGGATATGGATGATGTTTTGACATTATAGTTCAATGCATACTGCTTTACTTCCCAAAATCCATCTTCACGATCGCCTCGCGCATTGAGATGCGCACAACTGTTCAACTTGGGTATGACACGCGCGGTTTTGATGTAAAATCTCATATTCGACCTCGAGGAGGCCTATCTCCCTTGGCTATTCACTGATAAAAATTACCTCTGGTGAAGATATGCTTTTAATTTCAGACATCCGGCAGCTCTGCATACCTATGTGTTATTAGCAATTAGCAAGGCACCATCTAAAACATCGGTTTGATTGCCTTGCAAGAAGAGAAAGGGATACCGATTAGCGTTAAGCTTATTTGAAGCTCATTCGCAATCTTACTTATCAGCATGTATGATGATGAGGATACAAATTATCTAAGGCTGATTGGGTGGAGTGAATTAAGTGGATAAATTGCTTGCTGATGGCGCGATATACTCATGCGGGCTTGCTGGAGATGCTGACAAGAGATATCATGCATCATTTACGCGGATTTCAGAACTAGTTTAAAATTACGCAAGGGAGGTTGTATTGCATCCTCGCACTGCGTTTTATCTACATCTTTGAATTACCTCATTACTACTTTATCTTCACCATGCCTTGCTTCGTCCCTCGTCTTACCTTGCTTGTCTTGGCTCTTGCTTTTATCAACCACGTAACTGCAGGCGCGGTATTCATCTTCACCTATGGTGGGAAAATTACCCGCGTGAGTGTCTTCCCTCTTATGTTTTTCTTTCCGTATATCTATCCTCTTCCCACCAACCCTCCAAGTAACCCTTTATGTATCTCCCATAACTAACTTTCCCACCTCATAGTTCCAAGCAACCCTCCACGTTCCATCGCCTCCAACCGCGTTACAGGGTCACGGTCCAGAATGGAAAGTGCAAGCGACATGGGCGGGCATGCAACCGACGGATCAAAGCTGTGTTCTCCAGAATGTGGTTGGGAATGCGGGGGAGGAAGTGGGTCATTGGAGTCATGTTCCTAGTTTTTATGATGGGGTGACGAAACCGAGTTGGAGAGAGGTTTATTTTGAGGAGGTGCAGCCGGAGGGTGAGTTTTGTTTTTATTTGGGCAGTAGACGGTGATGGGAGGTAGAGGATCGTGGATATGGGTATGTTGGGGGGGACCATGATGGAGGCTAACCGTCAAACGAATAGTATATCTTGGTGATGAAATAACAAGTACCTGGACCCTTGACGAAAACTCCAATAAATGGCTTGATACATGGTCCGTGATGCCCGGTAAGATCGGCGCATCAAAAGGAGAAGTTCCATATAGTGGCAACTACACTTTCGATGGCTCCAAATTTGGTACGTTTGTCGGTTCCCAGGTTATCGGTCAGTGTTACTGACATTACATAAGACCCTAAAGTTCCAGATATGGCGGAGGTAAATTCCATTTTCCATTTTCCATTTGTGATCTCTGAAGTCTAAGGTTGACATTAATGTATAGGTCTTACTAATGATCGAGCATGTGGGAATCGGCGGTGGTCCAGACCCTGGTTGGGGTTCCGGAGCGGTAACGTTCACAAATATCCTGATCGATTCGGTTTCAACGCAGGATTGGTGCAATCATGAGAACTCAGAGACTTGGCGACCACAAGATCTCAAGGTTGTGGATGTTACCACGCCTTTCACCTCGACGGTTAGGGATGGAAAGAAAACTTGTCATATTCCTCGGCTTATTATTGATTTGAATTGAGGTCGCTGGAACAGATTCTAGGGGATCATGGGAATTTGCGGATGCAGAGAAATAGACCTTGGGCTGGTTCCTTAGTTTGACTACTCCTGCATCCTATGCAGGAGTGAAATCGGACGTTCTGCATACCTCAGCATAACGAAAGAAATATTTTAAACTCCACTACTCCATATATCATGCCTGTGAAATACAAGACCGCTTGGTTCTAACAATTAATGTGCTAATCTTGACTAATTCTAGTGCAGACAGATTGAAAAGCACCTGCTAGTTGAATTACCATAAGGAGCCCGACGAAAAGAGACATAACACCCTGATAATCCAAGCATGCATATGCATCTCTGCTACAAAGCGAATCACCGGAGTCTTGTCCTGATATGGAATGGAAGAGAGCGTCCATTTTTCGTGGACTACACGATGCAAATTTCATCAACCGACGAGTGGAATGTGAAGTCCTGCGATAGCTGTTGAGATGACCAACTTCAGCGAGTTTAGATGGGCACTGCAAATATGCAGGGCTATTCTGTGAAGCCATAAAGCTGAAGAAGATACACTGCAACAACAATAGATTGAAAGATAAGAGTGGCAATGGGCGCAAGCATGTATATCTCTAAACGTCATCTAAACCCATATCTCAGAGGATAGTCCATGTGTTTGCAATACGCTTGCTCAGTGCATCCTAGTTTGATGCAGAATATGGAAAAATTATGAAAGATATAATGACCAGCAGCATTGCAGAGCCAGTTGTTATCTCAGAGAGCTGAACAGCACAGCAGGGTGTAGATGAAGATAAAGATAAAGTACCAGGCACTTGTTCCACCTACCAACATTGCTCGAGAGAAGGGTCAGGCTTGATCTGCTAAAGTAAACAAATATCTTTTAACTGGCCCTGGTATCCCATTCATTCCGGTTGCACTGCTACCCATTTAATGTACAGACATTCAGGCAGTTTGAAAGCTTCAAGAGTTCCAGAAAATGGATGAAGGGGAAGTGATTAAAATCACGTGACATTGTATATTTCCACCGCCTACCATTAATGCACGAGCCACTCAGTATTTCCGGCAAAAAAACTTCATGAGCTTTTTTTATTTTTTCTCTTGTGAATCGAATGAGAGTCAACATCAAACCGGCGCAATGGATATCCACCGCTGCAGATTCGTTCCATACCCCCCGTCAACAATCAATGCATTGGCATTCACACACTCGAAGTTGACCAAAGGTCAATCTGCCGTTTCCCCGCGATTAGCCCTCGGTCGCGCAAACGGTGATATCGAGCTCTGGAACCCGCAAAAAGGATCATGGCTTCAAGAGACAATCATTCGAGGTGGAAAGGATCGCAGTATTGATGGGCTAGTCTGGACTCAAGATCCTAACGAGGATGTCAATGGCACGAAAATAATTGGAAAATCCAGGCTCTTCAGCATTGGATATACTACAACTGTTACTGAGTGGGATTTGGGGAAAGGTCAGCCATTACGTTCAGCAAGCGGAAACCATGGAGAGATATGGTGTCTTGCTGCCCAACCAGCAGAAGAACAAAAACTTGGAGAGGAACCTTCTGGAGAATGTCAAAAGCTTATTGCTGGTTGTGTTGACGGAGCTTTGGTTTTGTACTCCACAGCGGATGAAGATCTGCAATTACAAAAAGTTCTTGTTCGTCCATCCGCGAAAAAAGCAAAGATTGTTAGTGTTGCCTTCCAGAATCGCTATCATGTTATTGCAGGATGTTCAGATAGCAATATTCGAGTTTATGATATACGAACTGGATCAATGGTAAGACAGATGTCTTTGGGAGCTGGACCTAAAGGAGGACCCAAGGATATCATTGTTTGGGCTGTCAAAGCATTACCAAATGGAGATATAATATCTGGAGACTCGACGGGAGAAATCAAAATATGGCATGGCAAAACATACAGTATGATGCAGCACATTAAAAGCCATACCCAAGACGTTCTCAGCCTTGCAACAAGCTCTGATGGGATGACAATTTTCAGTGGTGGTATGGATAGACGGACGGTCGTCTACAAACAAATGAAAGGGAAGAAGAGATGGTCAGAAGTTAGACACAGGAGATTTCACAGCCACGATGTTAAGGCTATGGCAAGCTTAGAATGTCAGGGAATCAGTGTCGTAATTTCCGGAGGTAAGCAGATCTTTCACTAATATCTTTTGCATAAGCTAATTTTCATTTGCAGGCCCCGATGCTGCTCCTACTGTCCTGCCACTTGCGCATTCCGGTCAAGAGAACCAACGTGCCTTGCCATTCCTCCCTCAACCGTCAATCATTCAAAGTTCTACAAGAAAGAGATTGTTGATGAGCTGGTGGGACCGAGAAATAAATATCTGGCGCATAAACAAACTTTCAGATTCGATCAACGGCGATGAACCAGAAGCTGCAGCTGTCAATCGCAAATTGGCAGCGAAGATACTAATCAAGGGAGAGTCTAACATTACATCGGCGACTTTGAATGCTGGAGGAAACCTGCTCGCTGTTTCAACAGTGTCAGATATAAAGCTATTCCGTCTCAAGGCACGGAAACCGGAGGAGGGTGAGGGTCTCAAGGTATCGACCGTCACTGTACCACATGCCTTTTCTTCCGGTGCGCGTTTGATTCAGTTCTCCCCGGATGGAAACTGGTTATCGATAATTCGTGATGATAGCTCAACTGCCGTGGCACGAGTCATTCAGGACAATGCCTCACCACCATCCTTCAGTATAATACCTCAGCTCTCAAAGCTTTCTCGTCTTGATCGCAACATCTCAAAAATCAAGCTTCTAGGTGGTCTCGGCGCATACGAGAGAACCGTCACTCAAGTAGCTTTCTCATCTGATAGCAGAATATTAGTAGTCAGCGATTTGGCAGGTTTTGTTGATACTTGGGTTCTAGAAGGAATCGAAGATCTTACACAAGAGTTGGAGGAAACACAGGAAGATGACGAATCTGATGATGAATCCGATGATGGCTCCGACGTCGAAGAAGAGAAGAAGCCAAAATTAATTTTCGGTCAACATTGGACACGAAATCCATCCGCCACTCGCATCCCAAAACTCCCCGCCGCGCCAGTCGTACTATCCTTCCGCCCTTCAACTCGCCCGGCACCAATCAACGGAGCCACACCTCCTGCCACACGCAGCAATCCTCGTCCTGTATCTCACGAACTACCTGTCGCCGAGGACCGTTTAATCATTGTCACTTCGACTAATGAGATTTATGAATTCGAAGTTCTCGCCGGTTCACTCACACCTTGGTCTCGTAGAAATCCTACCTCTACATTTCCGCTTGCTTTTCGCCAAGTCGTAGATTTGGCCAGAGGTTGCATATGGGATATTTCTAATGGTCGAGAAAGTATGTGGCTAAATGGTGTTGGTTGGTTATGGATGTTCGATTTGTCACAAGATTTCCATTTTCAAGATGAGGAAGCAGAGGAGGACGGAGATGCCGAAATTTCGGGAAATAAACGCAAACGCTTTCAATTAGGGAGATCTGGAGCAGGAGGTATGGTCGACTCGGAAGAGAACGAGACAGGCATGTCCCGTAAAATCCGTAAACTCATCCACGAGGAGGAGACCCACGAAACGGAAATTGATGTAGAAGATAACAAATATCCTATGGATATTGATTCAGACGACGACGACGAGATTGACAAAGAATTGAAGTCGCTGCTCAGAGAACGGTCGCAAAAAGGCGAAGATGAGAAATTTGGTGGACCAGCACAAACTTATAAAACATTCAAGTATAGGCCTATACTTGGTATGGTAGAGATTGGAGAGGGAGGAGAAGGTGGTCCGGAGGTGGCAATCGTAGAGAGACCTATCTGGGAAACTGATTTGCCAATGAGGTTAGAGGGTGACCAGGAGTGGGAAAAGAAGTCATTGTATTGAAGGAGGGGGGAGGTACTAGATGGGTAATATGATTTTGAACGAGGGCTAAAGAAGCGTAGACTTGATGCATATGGGTGGATATGGCGTTTTGGAGCTAGGATGCGATGGAATGTTCAAAAGCAAAAAGTGTCTAGCTGTATATGGACACAGGGATTTTTGAGAGGTATACATGTGTGTATAATCAAGAGATAGCACATCATATTGCTGATACCATTATAAGATACATATATCGCTTGGCCTTAATCAACTCTTGTGGTCTCCATTCTTCTTAATTGGTGTGGGATCGTTGAGTGTCCCGGGTGCCGCAACCCAAGATCCGGCTATTCATTGTCTGTGAATGGCCCTTACCTTTTTGATATCCCCTTTTCTGTCCCATCATTGGCGCAATGTTTTGAAATCAACAAGTCACCGGATGGCTTGTCATGCAAATCTCCACTCTGTGCCCTTTTATCTTTCTTTTCTGGAAATATTTATCAATATCAAATCGTAGTAAAAGCAAAAGTTCTTTTTAGATCTATCAATGTGGGTTATCCACAAGAGTCATTATCCACCACCCCCACAGTTAACAATATAAGGTTACCTCAATGGCTTCAATTTCTGAATAGTGGCATTCGACGGACTCATATGTTTTGTTTCTCCACGGGAAAACCCGGTTGATTCATATATGTTTTAGCACCAACCGCTTTTGAAGGTATAGTGATGTCTTGTGGAATCAGCTGTGTTCCACTTATTAAGGTTATGTAAGCACGGTACCAAGATGCAAATCAATTTATGGGAATTCTATATAACTTGACAACAGATTTCCACCTTCATGTGAGTTTGTAGGAGCACAATGTATTACCTATCGAGGCAACTGTCAACAGTTCTCGAGTTCCACTACAGCTCACAGCAACGGTAATATTGTGACGTCCCTTTCCTCAAATCTTCACAAAATCTCCTCAAAATGGATAATAAAACATTGTCATCTCCTGGAACTATCGTCGATACAGATGGCCATATCTGGTTTCCCAATAAGTTCATCCCCTTCATCGCCACGGTTCTGGTAATTCTTACCCTGGCTTGGGTAGTTAGATTTGTTCAATACAGAAAATCATACATAGAATATGTAAATATTAATATTCCCTTCAATTTACACGTGCTGACCAACTTGACAGGCATCAGGGATACCTTGCCCGCCTTTCAGTATCATACTAGGCACGTTGAAATCGATGGGTGATCAATATGCTCATGCACCTATGACCGCACATCCTCATGGAATTATGACAATGATATACAACAAATACAACTTAAAAGATATGTTCATACTGGACAATTGGCCATTGTTTCGATGGAGACAAATTATCATTTGTGATCCGGTGTTTTCATCCCTTCCATCATAAATCAAATCCCACAAATTTATCAGAGCATGACTGATATCCCATAGAATCTCGCAGCACAATGCACGCAGAGTTATTCACTCCCGAAATCACCTGTCGCCGAACAATACGTTGGGCATATTACTGGGAAAAGAAGTATTTTGCTTACGGACGGTTTGGAATGGAAGAAGAATCGGGGATTATTTAATCCTGGGTTTGCTCTTGCCCATCTAACAACACTTATCCCAAGTATTGTTGACGAGTCAGAAATTTTCCGTAACGTTTTAGGGAAGCTTGCGGACTCTGGAGAGGTTCATCCAACAGAAGAAGCGGCTGCATTTGCAACGATTGATATCATGGGCCATGTTGTCCTGGATATCAATCTAAACTCTCAAACTACAGAGAATGAATTAGTCGAATATTTTCGAAAATCTATTTCTTGGACACCGAAAATTGTTGCAACGAATCCACTGGTGAATTTCAATCCATTAGGTCCGATTATGCGAAAGTATTATAAATGGAAAATGGATGGCTATCTAGATAAGGTTTTAGATGCTCGATTTGCAGAAAAGGGAGGAAATGCCTCGAAGAGTAGGAAGAAGCCTGTTATTGATGTTGCTCTGGACGAATATATTCTTCAACAGGAGGAGGAAAATATCGCATTGCATGATAGAGGATTGGATCAAACATTCAAGCAAGTGTCAATCGATCAAATGAAAACATTTCTCTTTGCCGGTCACGACACAACTTCAAGTACCATCGCATACACATATCATCTCCTAGGGAAGAATCCTAAATGTTTAGCCAAAGCACGCGACGAATTGGATAGAGTATTTGGGAAAGATGTTTCGAAGACTGGAGACATGATCAAGGAAAATCCGAGTATCGTTAACCAGTTACCATACGTATATAGTTGTATCAAGGAAACCCTTAGAAGATACCCACCAGCAGACACAGCACGACACGGAGACGATCTCGTACTCAACTATGAAGGCAAACAATACCCCACTAAGAATTTCTTGGTAATGGTCTGCGTTCATACCATACATCACCGCGAGGACCTTTTTCCTTCCCCTTACGAATTCATTCCCGAACGATTTATGCCTCCTCCGGACAACTTTCAAGAAATCCCAAAGAATGCTTGGCGACCGTTTGAAAAAGGATCTCGAGATTGTATTGGTCAAGAACTTGCTCTTCTCGAAATGAAGATCATTATGGCCATGACATTGAGAGAATTCGATATAAGATCCGATTACGAGACATGGGATCGAAATCTTGGAAGAAAAGAACCTGGTGGCATTCTGAATGGTACACGTGGGATGTTTGATGAGAGGTTTTCATTTGGAAGAATTGAGATGGTTTAATAAAATTTATGCTAACAAAATATTAGGAGATCGTGCTTATCAAGAATTGGTTGCAAGTGCTAAGCCTTCTGATGGGATGCCGGCGAGGGTTGAGAGAAGAACGCATAATTAATTAGATCGTGTTATTACGATTTGCAAGATCCGATTAATCGTGTTCAGCATGATTCCATGCACCTGAATTGATCATTGGATGATGAAAGCAACAGGTTAAAGTGTAACATCAGGACTTATTCTTTCCAATTTTCCGAATACTTTCTTGCTCTCTTTCTCGTCATAATGCTCTGGCAAAATTTTGGTTGGAGGAAATTTTATCATACAACAACACGTTTAAGAATATGCATCTCAAGGTTACCAGAACTTCCCTTTGTATTCTTATTCTTCCTGAGTAAAATATTCCGATAAAATCGACATTCATGTTCCAGACTCATGAATCTGTACGAAGTTGTGCCAGAAATTTCGACGACCTCGCTAAACCTCTGGTAAAACCCCCATTGTCTCAACTCTGTCTCAAGCCATGTCTTCAGACGAAGGATAGAAAAAAAAGGTGAGGTCGGTATGCAGGGATTCGGATGATTTTTTAATCAATTTAAATTGAAAACACTTAAGCTTACAATCTATTTGATTGCTTGTTTCCCCGGATGGAAGTGAGTGGCCTGTATGTTTTGCAGAATGGACCACATTAGACCCCCTCTCAAACCCTAGGACTAGGAGTCCCGTTATAATTTGATAGTGGACGGGCGGGAGAGGCGTGAGATGTTTGGGGATGGGGAAAGTGAGACTCGGAGTGTCTTCATCTGATGTCTGGGATGATTCAGAAGGTCATTTTGGTCGGGTTGTTGATCTCATGCATGGTAATATCCTGGATATTGATGGGGGCGGGAGTTAGGGGGGTTTCTCTTGGGTTTGGGTTAATCTTATTGATGTGAACTGGATTCTTTCATCTGATGTTTGTGTCAGTCCTGGTTTTTCGTCCCATCTCCCGAATATGATTTATGAATAATCCGAGATTTTAAGTATTTCATATCGGAATTTCAGATATTCCGATACAAGATTGAAAAAGCGTCGGTCGGCATTTAAATATTCCGAACCCTAACCCACTCTCTCCTTAAAAGAGCTTAGTCTATTTCGGGTTACTTGGGTAAAGACGACCCATCATGTGAAATCTGCATCTTGGAGTTATCATCTCATTCTCTCGTGTATAAGAACATGATGTTTCTCCTCCTAATGATTCTCTTTTTCTTCATCATCCATCCATCCATTCGATCTTCCTCTCAATCTACAGTTTGACGGTCTTTCCTTTCATTTCATTCAGTTCTGTGAACTACATCTCATTCCTTTCTACATTATCATTCTACACGTTCATCACATTCATCACATTCATCCTTCAATAGGCCGGTCCACCTTTTTCTGAAAACCAACACCTGTCATTACATCAAACACGCTTGAATCAAATCAACATCTTCTCAAAAACTATCCTCATTTCTTTGCTGATGGCTTTAATCGATGCTCGATGTGTTTAACCTTCTTTTGAAGCTGTCGAATACATACATATACTAACCCTCCACCCCTGGTTTTGCCTGTAATCACCGTTATCACCGGCCTGAGTGATTTCGGCACCTCAAGGGCCGCAGCAACCTTCGGAGGACAGTCCATCCTTTTCCTTCTCGCCGCCGCAAATCCCTGTGGAAAACTGATGCAAGCCGACGCTATCGTCGCCCAACTCGGCAACGATTCTCAGGTCATCTCCGCGGCCTGTAGTCTCGTAGCCGCCGAACGAAATTTCAACCCTTTCATCGTTTCCGTCCCGAGCATCTGTTCTGATCCCACTTTACCTACTACAGCTGCTCTGTGAGGTGTAGTTCCTCTTATTGATCCGTCTGTTGTGGGAAGCGAAACCAAAAATGCAAATAGTGCAACGAGTAGCACGACGCCTTTTGCGACTGATGGTCTTAGTGTTGCAGATGTGATGGTTGCGCAAGGATTCTCAAATTTTATAACTATGGATGCGGCGGGGAATAAGGGGACTCCATCTGGTTCATCGGCTGCGGCAGGAAGTGTATCGGCCTCGGGTTCTACGCCTAGTGCTGCTTCGTCTGGTTTTTCTAGTGTGGCTTTGGTTGCAGTGGCTGCGGCTTCAAGTGAATTTTCTTGTGGAGGTACTACTCTCGTAACTGTTATTATAGCCGCCACATCTACCGCTGCAGCATCCACACCCATAGCCAGCTCCTCCTCAACCCTCTCCACAAACAGTACCACCACCGTCCAAACATCCATTATCTCGGGCCTCTCCTTCGGCCTCTGCGTTCCCACCATGAAATTCGAAGCCGGACTCAACGGCCGCAAAGACACAGAATTCACATTCCAAGCTATCGATCCCCTCGTCAACAAAGGATAACAAGAAACGCTCAATCCTAACATTATCACAAATCGTATCTGTGATCAGTTGACTAATGTGTGCAATGCGAATGAGGCGACGAAGACGGCGCGTGCGCAGGCTAAAGCTATGATTAGTTGCCGCCGGGACGAAGGATGTAACTACGGTGGATGCGTGGAATACGGCGTTGGGGTTTGAGGGCACCGATACTAACCCGGATAGGGCGCCTAAGGTGGGGGTTATTGGTCACTCATGAGAAGTTTGTATGCGGGATGCATGTTGAGTGGGTATTGAATTGAGGTTTTATGGTAAGAAAAGAAAAGGAAAAGATTAAGATTAAGAGAAGCCCCCAACAAGATAATCAAACAAGAGGCGTCCTGCTTTCCTTCTCAAAACCCTTAAGCAAGAACTTGGGCCAAACCTAGCTTACAGGGCGACTAATTTGATCTCTGGCGTCAATCCAAATATCCAAAGCTTTCTTATGTGAACATGGAACGAGCCAATACCCCTTTTTTTTCTTGCCTTTTCCCTGCTTCGCTTTTTCCTTGTTATTACCAACATTTAATTTAGCGTTCGGATCTTTCTTGTTATTATCAATATCATTCCCAGGATTCGGTCCTTTCTTACCTTGATCAATGCCACAGTTGTCCGTCCAGGTTTTGAAACCAGCCCATGCTTCTTCTTTCCCTTCAAATCCTTTCTTAATCAGTGCATTGTTTCGTATATCATTAAAAGTGGCCGGTAAATCGACTCTCTGGACTGTGTTGCCCGTGGCGGGATCTTCGTTCGGATCGGGAATCTGCACATAGATAATTGATGTCGGATCTTTTGTATCCATTGGAAGATTGAATCCTTCAGCGATGTATCTTCCCAAGTAAATACCCTGATTGAATTCTGCCTCGCGAAATCTAATGATAGACGGAAGCAATTTCCCCATTTGAGACACTGCATCAGATACGACAGGATTGCTTGGCATATTGTGGCGGACTCTAGTGACCACCTCCATAAGATTCAGAATCATCTGTGGATATTTGATTGGTATTTCATGGCGCGTTCCTTTTCCTCTTCCAGTGTTCGTGATAACACCAATATCGAGTGGGCCTTTTGGAAATCTAGGATCGCAGAGTTGTCTTGCTGTGCAATCAAGGTCGTCATGATTCAGCTGGAATTCACAATTTTTTGCAAGATTGTTGGTTAAGAGGTCTATGAATTCTCCGAAATTCAGCTGCCCGCCTGGAAGTGATCCCTTGTGGCCATTGTTAAACAGACTTGTTTGATTTTTCTGCGTTAAAACCGGAAGAATAGGAGAAGTCAGACCCGATGGATCTAGTTCCCAAGCAAGGTTGTAGGCATAATAGAACCAAATATACTCATATTGATGACTACCTAGTGCCTTCATTGTCAAAAATGCTAGCCAGAATGTCAACCAGTGGGTGCGAAAAATTTTGACGGTGATGAGGAAGTCTTATTTGCAAGCAAGACAATGATTTTTTGGGGAGGACGAGAAAGCAGCGATCTTTAAATATCCTGTTCTAAAACCTAGGTAGATGCTGCTGGAACAAACCTAGGTAGATGGAACGTCATGTTATCAACCTCATAAAGGGTAGAACTAGCGAGTTCTAGCGATCATGAGTTGGTAGCTTACCGATCGCAGTTTGGAGTTCTGTTGAACAGTGTTTATGACAATCAGATTGTCTCGGCACGTCCTCACACAGCTTATGACTGCGATATAGATGGCATCTATACTTTTCTTACTTGGTCACGATGGAAAAGATAATAGGGGAGCGCACAAACGGTTTGTATTAAGATCCGGTATGGTCTAGCAATTTAATAGAAGCACTGCCATCTTACGACCCTCTTGACAAGGTAAGGTATGATCCTCATATACGTGAGCATTGCTAACGACCTGACATCCACAGTGCAGAATAAGGTGCGTGGTGCAAACATTTTGGACCAACCTCAACCCTGCTGTTGATACTCGGATCCGCAAATCCACTCTAGTGAGGTACTGAATGTACCGATACAACAATTCAATTATTACTGCTTTCTTCTTCTTTCTTTGTCTCCTTCTTTCCTTTTCTCATTCTCTCTCTCCTTCTTTCCTTGTCTCCTTCTTTCTTTGTCTCCCTCTTTCTTTGTCTTCCTCTTTCTTTGTCTCCTTCTTTTCTTTTCTCCTTCTTTTCTTTTCTCATTCTCTCTCTCCTTCTTTCTTTGTCTCCTTCTTTCTTTGTCTCCTTCTTTCTTTTTCTCCTTCTCTCTATCCCTCTCCCTTACTCTCTCCCTTTCCGTTGGATATGAACTCGTCGTGGCACATTTGCCATTGATAGACTGCGCAACGGTTAACCACAGAGCGGACAATAGCCCTCGTAGATAACCCGCAGGTAAAAATTCAGTATCTGCTTCTATAAAATTGATCAGTATGCCAAACTTCCCAACAAATGAATGATTGATTGTATTCAAAGTAAATAATCGTTGGGATGGCGTCCCAGCCCCGTCCGTCGATGAGTCTAGTACAATGCATAAATAGTAAACTTGAGTAAAGAGTATATGATGCTGTCTTTGAAGTTTCGAGCAGGTTACTGATACGAGTGTAAACTAGTCCATAGTTTACAGAACAGATACAACGCTGATTTTCTGGGTGAATCTTGACAACCCCTACTGGCCGCACAGCCGGCGCAGATACCTAACCCTCGACTCACTGGCGTGCATCGTGCATGTATCTGTCCTTTACGCGATAATTAGTATTTTCCATATTCGAAATATAGCCCATTTTGGTGATACATATCAAATTCTTGTGATTATTAGATTTGGAATGAGGTCTAATCTACCCGAAGATGTTTTTTTTTTCGAAACATACACAAATTCTAGTTATTCTGAACACCGCTAACATTGTTGTATTATGTGATATTGGGCTTTATACGCACTTGTCTTTCATAGTATATGCTTGGCATCGGCCATTGTTGTACTCTAATTGCAGAACAACTCTATACAAGACTATAAAAGGGTTGTCCACAGCAAATTCATGTAAATTATTATCATCATCCACTGCACTTCGTCTTCTAAGTACACTCTCAATATTTCCAACTTATCATTCGCAATGGATTCCTTTTCCAAGACCGAATCCGATTCCAAGACTGATTCCGATTCCATTTCCGATTCCGACACCGATTCCAACACCGATTACGAATCCGATATCATTTTCAATCCCATTAACAATTACAATCCCAATCCCAATGACAATTCCGACGATTCCGATTACGATTCCGGTTCCGGCCCTGATTCCGATTCCAGCTCCTCTTCCCTCAGGTTTTCACGGCGGAAATGTCTACACGCATTACGAGGAAACCGCATTCCCAAGAACTTTTGTAAGATCAGTGGTTATGGTCGTATGACTCGTTGCGTAGTCCATGGAATACGCCATAACGAAGCATTTGCCGAGTCCGAGTTAGTCAAAAAAGCCTGCGCTCTCAGAAACGTTCTGGCCCGCGCCAGGAACGCGCGCTTGATCATGAGCAACAAAATTCCACTCATGAAAACCCGTTGGGAGAGGCCCTACTGCATCTGGCACCCACAGGTAGCGACTATTGACACATATCGTGAGCTGGTTCAGAAGTACCCTAAAATGCGGTACCACGTTGGTCGAGCATGTGCAGTTGGCGGCTATATCGACTTGTACCGCGAACTCGATTTGCTCCCGGATGTCTCCATAGCTGAAGAAGCAAGAGATAATTTGGATGTTGTCGGTTCGAAGGAGATATTTGATCTCATCATGTGTCAGCCGAAATTGTACGCAATCATGGATGATTACACATTATCGGTGAATTATATAGCTCCACGGGTAGCGATCGGTCTCAATGGTGATACAGCAGTTCTTTCGTCATTGAATGTGACAATTCATTTTTGGAAAGATTGGACCAGTTCGAGCAACGAACATTATTTCGATATCACCGACGATTGTTGCGTAAGCGAGACCCCTTCTCATAAGACCCGTTTCTATCCTCTTGCCCCTGAACACGTTCGCCTGCTTTATAATCCTCTGCCAGTTCATCTACCAACCACAAACAAAGATGCTCTTATTATTCATGCTGCTTACGAGGGCAATATTGATCGATACGCGCGTTTAAGACGTCCTGTCGAGATTATGGGATCAGATTTGATGTGCGTGGAGGCTATTGCCTTGATCCGCGGTGCCTATCACAACACGGCTTTTGCACGTTGGCTCGTTGATCAGCCGCTCTCTTCATTTGGGTGTTGGAAGGCAGATATCCAAGAGGCTATCATGGCTCGCTTCATCATGGTCAACGACTTAACGCGTCTAGGGACATTACCCTACCCCTTTTTAATTTGGTGGCCTCTATTTCCAACACAGGACACACTTCGTGAATTGATGCGTCGAGCCCCCCACATGTACATTTCGATCGGCTTAACGTGTATAGTCGCAAATTATATCGATCTATGGGATGAATTGAAACTAGAACCGCATGAATTGCTAATAAGACAAGCGAGGATTTCTGGAAAATACTATCTCGATGACCTAGAGCTACGGGACACCGGGGAGGATAGCATTCTAGAAAATGACGTGGATCATCGTTTACGGAATTTCATGGATTGCTTGTCAATAGTTAAGGAGCCGACTTGCGCCATACTTTCCCCGTACATTGAGATTGATCATTTACTCGTTGGAGGAGATGTTTATACAGAGGGTATCTACACTGGCGGGCAGTTAGATATGGGGGTATGGGATTTGTGCATGGCAGTGGACGACGATTTTAGAGAAAGGGTGAGGAGGCAACAGATTGAGAGGGTTGAGGGTGAAGAAGATTTGGATGAAAATTGGGGCTGGCCCCTTTCAGTCCGGGAGCTTCAAAGAGATTATCCTGTTGTCCCCTATATTTTCCCCCATAATTGATTTTAAAAATCGCAGATTGATTTTTCTATCACTGTTATTTTGTTATATCAAATTATTATTCCTTTCTATTAAATTATCTCTATTATCTCTTATTGTTCTTATTGTTCTTATTGTCCTTATTATCCTTATTATCCTTATTATCCTTATTGTCCCGATTGTCTCAATATTATCCCCAAAGTTTCATTAATTATTTCATTTATAAATACATAAATTACACACAATACACGATCACAATACAACAAGAAACAACAAGAAACAGTAAATCAAAGTAAATTAGAATATATCATTTAATCTTTCTCTATACCATTCCTTACAATCCAGAGCCACCCACATTGAGCAATATCAATGATACCGCGAACCCAAATCCCAGCCGCAGCTTCAGTCAGCCAGCAGCCTCATAATTTCCCTTCCCTTCCTTCCCCTCCCTCCCCCATCTGTCTATCGAATGTAAATATATCGAAGGAAGACAATCATTAAACAGCGTAGTATAGATATGATACACATAACCATATAAATAAGACAAACCCAAACGCCTTCTTCCCTTTATACTATGTGATTATTAACACATAGTCCTATAAATTCTCTTCCAGCGAGGCCATGATGCCTTCTCGAGACGATCTTGTTCGATCAACGCCGGGGTATCCAAGTCTCTCTTTCCTGTAACCAAATCCATATCCGATGCCTTCATGAATGGAGTTCTGTAATAGATCTTGTATGGGATATAGAAAACCAAGACAACTGGAGCGGCTAGATAAGCCAAGAAGAAGCTTTGAGCAACGCCTGATGCAGAGAGTGATGCATAACCAATTGGCCAGATAGCCGTCCAGAATTGTGCAATCAAGACGAGAACATTGAGAATGAGACCGACCCAAGAACCGATGACTCCAACTTGAGATGTGAAGGCTAGTTCATCAAGGGTGTGGCCTTGTGCTTTCCAGGCGGCACGGAATCGGATGTGTGCGAGACAGATGGATCCCCATGTGAAGAGAGACGAGAGACCGGAAAGGGAGTATAGCCAGTTAAGAGCGGTAGCAGCGGTGGTTTGACCACCCGCTACGACGTAGCAGAGAAGACCAATAACTGACGAGAAGATGATAGCCAAGAGGGGACGTCCTTTACGATCAATGTAGGCAAGGAATCTTGGAGCTTGACCTTGCTCTGCAAGCGCCGCAAGAGTACGCGAAGAACCGTAGATGGAAGAGTTTCCGACGGAGAGAACGGAGATGAGGACAACAACGTTCATGATCGAAGGAAGAACGGAGATTCTGGCATTGTTGATGGCGATAACGAAGGGAGAGGCTTTGGCATCAGTAGAACTGGATCCCAAGAGTCGCTTATCTCCGTATGGGACGAGTACGCTGACTAAGGTCAAGGCAACCATGTAGAAGAGACAGATACGCCAGAAAACTTGTTTGATGGCTGTTGGGAGGGTTTTGCGTGGGTTTGCAGTTTCAGCTGCTGCCAAACCGACAAGCTCAGTACCGGCGAAAGAGAAAGCGGCCGTGACGAATACAGAGCAAAGACCTTTGAAGCCGTTGTGGAAAGAACCAGACTCAATTGGCATGGGACTTCCATCGGCATTTTGATTTGCTATATTGGAGTAACCAGCATAGTCAGCTGGAACGGTATTAGGATACCAATAACGAGCTCCAATATATTTTCCACCTCCGATTTCTCCTCCGCAGTTGAGGACGATACCAAGTATAATGAATCCAATAACTGCAGCAACCTTGATGATTGAGAAGACAAACTCGGCCTCTCCATACCCTTTCACGCCAAAGAAGTTGATCGCAACAATAACGACGAAGAAAATCGTAACCCAAGCAGCGGAATTGGTATCAGCTGCACCGGGCCAATACGCTAACGTGATTGAAGCAGCTACAATCTCAAGAGGTAAGACGACAAGCCATTGAATAGCGTAATTCCATCCCATTGCGAAACCCCAAGCAGGATCAATGAAGCGAGTAGAGTAAGCGGAGAAGGAACCCGAGACGGGGAAAACGACGGCCATTTCTCCCAAAGCGTGTACAGTACAGAACAACATTATACCGATGATACCATATGCGATGATTAAAGAAGCGGGACCACCATTTGAAAGAGCAGCTCCAGATGTGACGAAGAGACCAGTACCTATGGTATTATAATTAGCATTTACATTAATGCTGCAAATCAACTTTGGCGTGCAAAAAGAGGCGTGCAAAAGGAGGCGTGCAAGAGGAGGCGTGCAAAAAGAGGCGTGGAAAAAGAGACATGACATACCGATAGAACCACCAATTGCGATCATTTGCAAATGACGAGGTTTTAATTCTCTAGCCAAACCCGAATTGGCTGTAGCTTCCGCGGCAGCCCTGTGATCAAAACCCGAAACGGGCGCTTCATGTCCATCAAGACCCCGTTGAGCTGGTTTCGTGACAGCAGCGTTAGGATCTCTCTTGAAACTGTCGATAACCCTCGTTGTCCAAGGCGCGCGTGCATCTTGCATGTATGCCTCCTGGCTACCGCTATCGGCGCGGCTGGCTCGAGTATGACCCTTTTCGGGATCATGAGATTTAGAGTCCTCCATGACGATAGCCGAGAGCGTTAGATGTGTCAAGTGCTGTTTGTTGTTGATGTAGGTAGGGATAGACGAAAGCCGAGAGCGTTAGACGTGTCGAGTTGCTGTTTGTTATTGATGCAGGTAGGGGTATCAATGATTAGGTAGTGGTATCAATGATTAAATATAACAGTAAATGCGACTCGAAAGAAGAATATGGCTCGACAACTTGAGTGCCCGACTCTGATAAACCTCACGAGGTATTTCGTAGGTGTTATGGTGCGTAATGGAAAAGAGGAGAAAGAGAGATGAGAAGGGAAGTGCAGCTGCTCTATATTACTTTTCTGGAAAACCCCATCTCAATGATCATCATGAGTTTATACCTAGAGGAGAAAGCATCTGGTCTTGTCAAAGATGATCCACTTCATGAGTTATACCTAGAGGAGAAAGCATGCACCTCCCACCCATAATCCATTGATCTCCAGAAATGACAGATGTACCTAATCTGTCTGGTCTGTCCTGTCAAAAATGATCCACTTCATTTTCTTAGCAAGCCAGACTAAAACATTAGTTATCTCTCCTATTCTACTTGTCAAGGAAGGTATTTTTACTTCTCTCTTACTTTACTTCTCAAGGAAGGGTATCTTTACTCTCTCTCTTACTTTCTCTCTTGTCCTTTCTCTCTCTCTTCCTTTCTCTCTCTCTTACTTCTTTCTTTCTCTCTTACTTTCTCTCTTTCTTACTTCTTTCTTTCTCTCTTTCTTACTTTCTCTCTTTCTTACTTCTTTCTTTCTCTCTTTCTTACTTTCTCTCTCTCTTACTTTCTCTCTTGTCTTTTCGACAGGATTTCCCGCACATTGGCTGTCATGAAATATTTATGACACAATGACATGTCTAAAATTGACTAAGATCTACCTCCACATTTTGCCACGTCGAATCAGAATCAGAATCAGAAAATAGACCAGGATTAGACGGCGAAAGGATTTAAATAATGCATCATGCGAAGGCTTGGGAAGCTGGGAAGGGTTTAATTATGGGTATGGAGAAGAAGGCCGCGTGAAATTCGGATATTAGTGCTGAGCTGATAGAGATAAGAGTTGGCTGGATTTTAAAATAAGTTGACCGATTGGTTGAAATGAGAGATATCATGTGATTAGTCCCGAAAGTATATTTGATCCCGGCATGCAGGAGATCAGGGGTGAAGAGAAAGAAATCTGACATCTACATCTAGATAACAATCCAAAGTTCCCAAGTCTCAAGAATTATCCATCCCAATCAAATCAATCCCCTCCACCATTATCTATCTCTAGTGGAACCCCTTTACAAACAAGCCGTGCTGATCCCAACTCAAACCCGCATCCACCAGCAACACCTAACGGGTCAACTAACTCTGATAACAGGAAGGAAAAAAAGAAAAAAGAATGGATCTATCTATCTAGCATTGCACCAACATTTTTGTAATACGGATGGGTTGATAGAGTATAATAGATAGATAGGCATAATAATATTATTTGGTTTCGCCGAATTTACGTAGGTAGTGTTAGTGTCTTTGATTAGATAGTGAGATGTTATAAGGGTTGCTGTCTAGATTATATGGAGGAAGGAAGTGCTTTTAGACTCTCGAAAGGGTTTACAATTAGGTGTTAAATAGGGATTCAAAAGTTGAAAGTCGAAAGTTGATTTCGATTTCGATAATCAAAAGTCGACAATCAAAATGTATATATAAGCATCAAGAACTTCATTATAGAATATCTAAATAAAAAGCTAAACCTTCAAATAACAGGCCTTTATTGTATCTTCCTTTCGAAAAAATGGGATTCTCATATTGTATAGACTTTTTTGGAAAATATAAAGATTCACAAAATCTTTTCCTTTAACAAAATCGAAAGTCAAAAGTTGAAAGTTAATTTTGAAAATCGATTTCGACAATCAACAATCGAAAATCGATAAATCAAAAGTTGAAAATGAAAAATCGAAAATCGATTTCGGTGTTTGAATAAGTTGATTGTTATTTTGATAATATAATCGGCTTATTGATAAACTACATTATTGAAATTGAAAGGATAAATTAAAATGAAAATAAGCAGCTCGATGTTATAATCTACTTGATGATAAACTAAACTATATTATGGATTTGGGGAAGTCGAAAAGGGAAAGTCGAAAATCAAAAGTCGAAGATCAAAAGTCGATCTCGACAATTGAATAAGTTGATTGTTACTTAGATGATATAATTGATTTACTAATAAACTGCATTATTGAAATTGAAAGAATAAATTAAGATGAAAATGACCAGCTCGATATTATAATCTGTCCAATGATAAACTACATTATGGATTTGAAAAACACAAAAAGTCGAAAGTCGAAAGTCGAAAGTCGAAAGTCGTCAATCGAAAATCGAAATGTATATATAATCATCAAGAACTTTATCATGGAATGTCCGAGTAAGAAGCTGGACCTTCAAATAGCAGGTCTTTATTGTATTCTTGAAAAGATAAAACATTCGTATTATATAGACTTTCTTCAAAGTATAAAGATTCACAAGGTCTTCTTCTTTAACAAAATCGATTTCGATCGTCGACTTTCTGATCACATAATGTTGGACAGACTCTAAAGGTATGTATAAGTCGCCTACCCTATTTTCTGGCCACCCCTGTTTTGGGCCATTCTTCATTACCAAAAATCTCAAAAAATGACATTTTTAATTTTCTTATTTATAAATAGAATTTATTAAAAATTTGTATATATATATAATTCAGATCGTTTTGAATTTGTTCTAAAATTTTCAGATTTTTAGGATTTT
>NGKH01000023.1:580799-590975 GCA_002162575.1 Sclerotinia glacialis
ATAATATTATTGAATTATAAAGTATTTATTAAGATTTAAATTTTTATTATCAAAAGTGATGGAATAAATTATATAGAATAAATATCAAACCAATATTTTTTCTTATTTTTATTTTGAATTATAATAATCTTGATATTTATATATTGATTATAAAAATAAATATAATCGAATCGGTTTTTCGAATTGAATATATTATGAATCTACTGATTGTTATCACGGTATAGAGGGATCTTGTAGGTGATAGGTGAGATATATGATATTCTACAAAGAAGGAAGGGTGGTTCTGAAAGAAAGCCGATGTTACAACGGGTAACATTACATCATGTGATAAGTGTCACATGAGGGAGCGCCTGGGAGCCAGGACTTTATGAAGGGTATCGGAGTTAAGAACTCCAAGAAACTCCAGAGTATAAAGATCTATATAAAGGGATAGGATTCTATTACAATATAAAACTTTATATTTAAGAACAATCATTACTTTTATAATATAATTACAAAAATAGCAAATTTAGTTATTATATTATATTATCGATTATTTGTTTGAAGTTTAATCTAAACTTATCTTGTATTTAGAACTTTATAATTATTTCTATATAATTAAAAGGTTGTCTTTATAATATTTTGAGCATTATTATTATTTCAAATACCGAATCGATATCAATCGTCTAATATAACAATTACCGGCAGTGTTCCACAAAGGAACCAGTATAATAACATACCTTTGATAAATCAGATAATCGATAGAGACAGCGACATCATTATAGGAGAATCCAAAGATATTATGATCAACGAAACCTTTAAGATATTTTTATTAGATAAGTATATCAGCAATCGATAGGAATTCGAAACATTTTTATTACAATTTGAGATGTACTTTAAGTTTAATAAGGATAAATTCATCAATAGTTCAATCAAAAGTGTATAAATTATATTATACCTTCAAAAAGAAGTATCTAAATAAATTCAACTTTATTTATACAATTACTTCGAATATAGCAATTCGGATCGTATGCAATCAACCAAAGCAATCTTCAATATCTTTAACAGATTTAAGAAAAAGATTCAAAGAATGTTTGGCAATATTAATAAAGGAAAAATAATTAAGGAAAAGTTATTTAATATTAAATAAATAAAATTAGTTATCAAATATACTACAGAATTCCAACGATATATAGGAATGACGGGATGGGATTCAGCAACCATTATGAATCATTATTGTAAAGGATTTAAACCAGAAGTTAGATTGGAATTCGACAGATTATATATAAATAAGGATTTGAACGATTTGATTGAGGAATCTATCGAATGTAATGATCGACTTTATGAGTACAAAACAAATCAATGGGCTTACAAACCTTAAACAAATCGAAATCAAGGAAAATACCGAAAGAACAAAGGTAGACAACATTATAATCCATAATAATATAAAGATCCTATAAAATTGGATATTATTTATAAAACCTCAATCTAAAATGATTTTGAGAAAAAATGATAATAAAATAACAAATTATGTTTTGAATATAGAAAAACAGGTTATCAAACAAGATAATACCGAAATAAAGACAATACCAATACAAGAAGAGGTAGATACTAAAAGAAGAAGTTCGGTAAAAACCAATTTAATACCATTTTTATTCTTTAATTATATATAATCAGCAGAATGGATCTACTCACAGATCAATCACCAGTACACATTGAAGAAGAACCCGAACCAGAAGAGCTCGAAGATGAAATTGAGAATTCATAGTGGATTAATAGAGAACCTAGCTAGGGAGAGCTATGGATCATTCAAGAAATCGATGGATGGAATCGCTATATCTGGAAGTACAGAAACATAGATGAAAGAACTATTAATAAGGACATCAGTATAATCAACGTTCAAGTAAGAGAAACCTACAAAGTATGATTCATCGATCAACATTGAATTCTATAATACAGAATTATCATCGATATATCTTTTATTAAAAGGATTAATTATGAATATATAATATATTTAAAAATTGAGGAAATATAAGAAGTCTTTTATTATTATTTAAATATGAAAATTGAAAACAATAATGTTTTTTTATATAAGAAAGTAAACAACGAATATCAATTCATAACTTAGATTATAATATCATTATTAATAATAGGAAATCTATTAAAAATATAAAATGATAATATATTTATAATAATCTAAAAGAATATATTTAATGATAGAATCAGAAAAGATATGAATATTACAAAATTATTAGATAAAGAAGAAAAATTACAAAACTTTGTATTTTTAGGTAATGATAATTTATACCTACAAATTGATCAAAATCAATTGAATACGACAAATCAAATAAAACAGATTTATTGTAAAGCTAATATAAATGAACAAACAATCCGGATTATAATAGATTCAAAAGCTACAAGAAATTTTATAGCATCAAAGGTTATGAAGTATTTGGGAGTACAACTTCATACGAAATTAAAACCTTACTAGTTACAATTAATTGATAGATAATTAATAAAGATTGATAGTATAATATTATAGGAGACTTAATCAATATCAATGAATATAAACTAATATAAGGAGTTTCTTCAATTTGATATTGTTTCATTTGAGAATCAACAAATCATTTTAAAGATGCTATAATTGAAGGTATATAACTCTATTATTGATTGATCTAAAGAAATTATGAATTTCGATCAGTATACAAACAATTATATAGAATTACAAAAAATATTTGCGAAACAGAATATATATTTAGGAGAATTGAAAGCGAACAATATCAATAATGTAGGATATCTAATCCAGAATCCTTTTTGGAAGGATATACCCGAATAGTATCAGAAATATATAAGTATCTTCGAAAAACCAGAAACTTAATATACTTTACCGGAATATAAATTATAGGATTATAGGATAATATTGAAGGAAGGCTAAATATTAATATATATCTCAATCTATATAATATTAATTGATAAATTAAGGATATTCAAATAATATATTGATGATAATTTAGTTAAAGGATGGATTAGAGAATCTTTATCCAAAGTATCAAGTTTAATTATGTAGGTATTTAAGAAAGATGGTATTAAACAATTAATTGTGGATTATAGAAAATTAAATATGTTTATTGTAAAAGATCGATATTCATTTCTATTAATTATGGAATTGAAAGATCAATTAAATGGAACTACAATATTCACGAAAATGGATCTATATAATAGTTATTATTTAATCAGAATCAAGGAAAACAAAGAATAGAAAACTGCTTTCAAATACAGATATGGATTTTATGAATATCAAATTATATTATTTAGATTAATCAATATATCAACAATATTTATACAATTTATAAATAATATATTATCGAAGTATTTAAATATATATTGTATATATTATCTGGATGATATTTTGATATATTCAATTAATAAGAGTCAATATATCAAGGATATCAATAATATCTTAGAATACTTAATAAATTCAGATTTGTTTTGTAAATTTAACAAATACAAATTCTATATTATAAAAACAGAATTCTTAGGATTTATAATATTAGATCAAGGATTCAAAATGAATAAAGACAAGGTTAAGGTAATACTCGAATAAAAGCAATTAATCAATATAAAAGAAATACAATCCTTTTTAGGATTCGTTAATTTCTATCAATGATTCATATAAAGATATTAAACAATTATTGTTTATTTAATTGATTTTACTAAAAAAGATCAAGGAACATTCGATTGAATTATCAAAGCAATAAAATCATTCGAGATATTCAAGCAAATAATAATCAAAGAATCAATATTGTTTATATTCGATTCAAAAAAGGAGATCTTTATTGAAACGGATTCTTTGGATTTTGCTATTGGTGTTATATTAAGTTAATTAAGTAAAGATGGGAAATAGCAATCAATTATATTTTATTCCCAAAAACTATTATTAGCAAAATTAAATTATAAGATTTACGATAAGGAACTTTTAACAATAATTGAGGTATTCAGGGAATGGAAAGTGTATTTGGAAAGGTCCAAATATATAATATAAGTATTTATAGATTATAAGAATTTAATCTATTTTATCATTACAAAACAATTCAATAGATGACAAATCAGATGGTTTGAAATTATAGCTGTATATAATTTCAGAATTTTATATGTCAAAGGAACAGAAAATGTTAAAGCAAATGTTTTAAACCGAAAATCAGAATATCAAGAAAACAAAAGTTATGAATCTTATACAATATTTAAAGAACAAAATGATTCTTTAATTTATAATATATTATAATTTGTAATTATATATAGATTAAAAAATAAATATTTTTGTATTCTAATTCAAAAATATTATAAAACTGATGTAATAATTATATATATTCTAAAGAAACTAGAATTAGGATTTATATTCGAGGATAAAATAATTTACTTTTATAGAAAGATATATATTCCTAATTATTTATCAAAGATTTTTGTGATAGAACAATATAGATTGTCAATATATAATTATCAAGGGATTGTAAGAATGTTTGCAAAACTCAAGAAAATCAGTTATTTCCTACGAATGAGAAAGATAATTGAAGAAGTTGTTGGGAATTATGATATCTATATCCAAAATAAATCATTACGACATATTTTATATAATCAATTCCAGATATCAGATATACTTTCTTAATTATAAAAATCCATTATATAGGACTTTGTAATTAAACTATTATTTTCCAAGGATTTTATTACAAAAGTTGAATACAATTCTATATTTGTTGTAATAAAAAGATTAACGAAATTTGTATATATAATATTATTCAAAGAATTATAGGATATTGAACAATTAACTTTTATATTTTTCAGAAATATAATTAGTATATATAAAGTATCAGATCAAATAATTTTAGATAGAGACAAGTTCTTTATTTTAAAGTTCTGGATTATATTTATAGGATTATTAAAAATAATAAGAAAGTTATTTATTTTCTTTTATTTATAAATAGATGATCAAACAAAGAAAATCAATTAGATAATAGAAGTATATCTTAGATGCTATATCAATTATCAACAAACCAATTGGATAGAATTATTATTTATAATTTAATTTGTATATAATATATTGAAAACAGAAATTATAAAGATTATATTAATATATACTAATTTTGGTTTTAATCCTAAAGTATATAGAATTCCGATATCACAAAAAACAAATACTGAATCAGTCATTATTAAAGTTGAACAATTTAAAGATTTTCAAAAATAGTTATCTTTTGATTTAAAATTTATATCCTTATATATAACAATTTATTATAATAAAAAATATAATATAGAATCAACATTAAAAAAAGGGGATAAAATTTATTTGCTATAATACAATATCGATACAAAAAGACCAAACAATAAACTAGATTATAAAAAACTAGGATTATTCAAAATTGACAAGGTAATAAGTTCCATCAATTATCGATTGAAACTATCCAATATTATAAATATCTATCCAATATTCTATATATCCTTATTCGAATTAGTATCATCAGAAACGCCGAATATATTATTCATCGAAATCGAATCAGTTAATTTAAAAGCTATATATGATATCGAAATAATATTAGATTATAAATATATTAAAAACAAAATCAAGTATTTGATCAAATAATTGGATTATCTATATTCAAAGAATATATAGGAATTCAAACAAAATCTTAGCTGCCCTGAGAAGTTACAAACATTCCACCTGAAATACCCATATCTACCAATAAAGCCTCAAGCTTTGTATTGGATATCGGTGACAACGAATAATTGAGGAAATCGAAAAAAAAAGAATTATTAGGAATAACTATTACAATTGCTGTATTTGTCTTCTTCTTTTCTATATATTCATTTTCCAATCTTTCCTTTTTTTCAAAAGTATCCAATTCATCCAAGTATTTAAGATTATAATCAATTATTTGTTGATGTTGCTCATATAACCATTTCTGTTGTTTACACAAACAAAGGATCTTCGCTATAACTTCTTCCTTTTTTATACAAAGACGTTTCTCTTAACGATTCAAAATACACTAATCGGTTTCTTGAGGCATTTCACAATCCTATTCATCAAACAAGGGAAATTTGGCATTACAAGAAGAATGTGTGTATATATATTCGAAGCAACGAGATCGATTAGAACAAGATAAATCTTTAATACAACAAAATCTATCTAAACAATAATAAAAGCAAGGAATCATTTCAATACTATTAGATTCAATAGTCTAAATAAGAATGATTTGTTCTTTATATTTTCGAACAATTAAATGATTTGAAGAAATAATAATAGGCATAATAAAAAGAAGAAATATATTTATTGAATTATACAAAATAAATGGGAAGAGCCGTTCTATAAAACATTTGGAACAAATATTAGCTTAAAAAGAAGATAGTATTATAATAGATAATATTATATTATATAACAAATATCATATAAAGGAATGTTTAAAAGCCAGAATTCTATGAAGAGTATCGGAATTGAGAACTCCAGAAAACTCCAGAATATAAAGATCTATATAAAAGGATAGGATTCTATTATAATGTAGAGCTTTGTGTTCAAGAACAATCATTACTTTTATAATATAGTTACGAGAATAGCAAACCCAATTATCATATTATATCATCGACCACCTGCTTGAAGTTTAGTCTAAACCTACCTCGTGTTCAGAACTCTATAGCCATTTCTGTGTGGCCAAGAGGCTGTCCCCGTAACAGCCGATTATATAGTAAGGTATGAATGTCTTAAAGTAGTTATATATAATCTAGTTAAAAATAAATAATGAATCTATAATAATTATCTTTTCTTTAAGTTTTTTGTTTTCAAACAATTAATGATATTTAAGTTATATATTTTACTTTGTGATTATTGTTTGTTATATAGATTGTTGATTCTTTTAATCTTAATGATTTTTATAGTTGTATTTGAATAGTTTTTTCCTTTGATTATAAGATTTCTTTTGTTTTTGGATATTATAATATCTATAATGAAGGTTTTAATTTCTTAGGATATAAATAATGATATTTGACAAGTATTTCTTTGTTTCCTTTTAGATTTGTAATTGATTGTTATATTAATATATAATGTTTTTATTTAACAAAGTAATAATATTCATTTTCGTTATGATTATCTATTATATCTTCGAATATCTATTTTTGGATTAATTTATTTTTATTATCTTTTCATTCTAAAACTCGATTCTTTATTATTAAAACTTCTGATTTGTTTATAATGTTTTGGTTTAGGAAATGTATATTTGTTTTCAATAGGATAAAAAGGGAATAATGAAAGATTGAAAAGATTCAAATGTTTTTTGGTAATTTGATCAAATATATATATAAATATATTTTTAGAATCTTATAAGGTTTTATTTATTTGTTATTTAATTTTTTAGTTTTTCAAAATATCTTCATATTCTTTATATTGATATAGACTTTTTGTTTGATAATATATTTTGGGGAATTTATATAATATCGGTTTGTGTTTTCTTTGAAAACTATAATTGTTTGTTTTGTAAGTATTCGAAGCTGATTCAGGATTCTTTTTATTTTATTTTATTTATTGTTTTATTTTTTTTGAAGAACTTATATTTTTGTATTAGTATTATATTTGACAGATTGGGTTTGTTTGACTCGACTTCTAAATTAAAGTTAAAGTTATAATTTGTAAAGAAAGATGAATATTCTATAGTTTTCGATATTAAATTGTTTGATATAAATTCGATTAATAATAATTAGTTTATTCAATCGTTTTGATAGAAATTGACGAATATATATAAATATTGTTTCAAAATAGAATTAATATATTTTGTTTGATTATCGATTTGAGAATAAAAAACAGAAGAATGTTTTAATATTATATTTAATCTTTCAAAGAGTTGCTTTCAGAATCCGGAGACGAATTGGAAGTTTCGATTTGAAATGATATTGTTTAGGAATCTATAGAATATATAGATCTTGTTTACAAATATATTGATTAACTTGTCAATTGTTAATATCCTTATTTCAATAAAATACTTCATTTTTGTAAATTTATATATAATAATTAGAATATATTTAAATATCGAATTATAATATTTGTAATCTGATAGTAATATTATATAATCGATTGAGATATCGGATTAAATATAGAAAGATATCAATAATAGTTTTAGGAATTCAAAGGGAAATGATTTTGATGATTTGATATAGATATAAAGTTTGTATATTTGAATATAAACGCTGATTTCTTGATATATTTGTAGTTATTAGTAAATTCGAGAAATTAGATCGATGGTTTTGGTTTATTTTGGATGATTAATTGATTTCGAAGAATGTATTCGATATATTATTTGGATTTTGAGTTTATTATTTGATAGGATCTAAAATTTTTCTCGATAATAGATCTTTTTATTATATATTTTGTAATTTTGTATTGCTATTTGTAAAGTATTTCGAAACTTTTTTGGTTATTTAATTGTATTTGGATCTTTGATTGTTTTTATTAATTGTTTTATTATTTTAGATTTCTTATATATTTATTCGATGAGATCGTTGATTGGTTTATCTTTTATAAATATTAAAATATTTATTAGAGCTAATATTGATTCATTGATTAGATTTTAATATAATTCGATATAGAATTTATCAATAGATAATATTATATATTCTTTGTTTTTTAAATGTTTATTATTTGGATTCAAAAAGTTAGAATGATCTTTCTATCGTTTGTTTAAAGTATTTGATCGAATAGTTTTGGATCTTGATTTGTAGATTATATAAAAATTATATTAGAAAAGGAACTTCGATTAATATATTTATTATTGATTTAATAGTTTTATTATTATAAAATATTCGAGGTTCTTATAATCGATAAAAACCTTGAATTTTTATTGTAATCCTTATAATTCGGGTTTTTATTCTTTTAAGGATTTGATAATCGTTAATAGTTCTTTATTATAGATTTTATAATTATATTTGATTGTTGTATATTTTATAAAGAAGTATATGATTGGATATAAAGTGTTATTCTTATTATATTAGAAAAGAATTTCGTTTGAAGTTTAATTTGATATATTTGTTTTTAAAACAATCTTTTTATTATAATTAAAATATATAAAAACTAAAACAATAACAAAAACAAATTTTAGCATTTCGAAAATGTTTTCATAAATATCATTTTAAAATTAGGATTTGTTTTTCTGTAATAAATCATTTAGAAATCGATAAATTTTAGAAAAATCTTTTATAAATTATTGATAGAAATTTGTAAATCCTAAAAAACATTGAAGATCTTTAATAGATTCAAATTGTTTTTATAATATTATTGTTTCGATTTTTGTTTGATTTATTTTTATTTTATTTGTTATTATAATAAAACTTAGATATTATATAAATATTGTTTCGAATTTGTATTTATTGATATCGATTTGAAGGTTTATATCAATTAGTTTTTAAATTATATTACAGATATACTTTTTATATTGGTTTTTGTCGTTTGAATAGATTAAAATATTATCAAAAAAGATTATATAATATTTATTTAGTTCATTGAAAAATGTATGATTGATATAATATTGAAACGAAACAGATATATTATATAAACTGAATAGTATTACCAATAATTCGAATAAACCAAAATATATAATAAAGATTGTTTTTTTTTTTCTACAATATAAAGTTTATTAAATATTATAATAATATCGAATTTAATATAAATTTTTATATTATATAGAATATCTAAAGTTTCTCGAATGATTGGGAATGGATATCGATTTTTTATTATAATATTGTTTAATCCTCGATAATCCTAACAGATTTATACTTCTCCATTAGGTTTTGCTGTTAATAGTAATTGGATTGTAGATCAAGATTTAGATTCTCAAATAAAGCTTTTGGATAGGTTTTCATTGATTCATTTTCAAACAATTTGAAGTTCTAATGATGATAGCGGATAGTTTTTGAAGTAAGATAATTCTTTTTTTGGGATTAATTTGATTTTATGATTCTATATTTGTTGGGGTAATAATATATCTATATATTGTAGAAGGAATACTGATAGTTTATCTCGAAGTTAATTGGATAGCTTTTTACGAATATTATTATTGTTAAAATTAGGTTTTTGTCGGAACACTAGCTTACGAATGTATGTAAACTACATTCCTATAGATAGTAAACCCTCTTTCGTATGAAAGAGGAGGTTAGACAGAAAATACCAGA
>NGKH01000023.1:591075-625287 GCA_002162575.1 Sclerotinia glacialis
AATACCAGACCTTTATTATTAATTAATTGTGTACACAACCCCCTTAGAGTCTGTCCAACAGTTTTTCTATAAGGAATTTGATGATATCGGTTTTAAATATTTTCTATAAATATATAGATTGATAACAATTATAATTTCAATTTTTAATTAAAACAAAAAGTTCTGGATTGGGGTTTGCTTTTGATTTATATCCTTTATCTTCTATATCCTCAATTATAACTTTTTGATAATTGGAATGATTGGTTTTATCGAGGTTAATTTTATTATAGTATGATAACTTTATTATAGTTGTGATAAGGTTATTATAGTAAAGTTATAATAACTTTACTATAGTTGTAATAAAGTTACTATAGTAAAGTTGTAGTGTAACCTCATTATAATGAGTTTGGTTGGGTTTATATAATTTATGATTGTATAGCGGTTTTTTTGCTTGTGATTGGTATATAGAAATCATAGGGGCTTGAATTTGTCGTTGTATGTTTTAGGGATAGTATAATACGATATAGTATTGAAATATAAACAAAAAGATTAATTTTGTTTAATTTATATATAGATTATAATATTGTAGTTATAAGAGTTCGAAAATGAAAGGTATATTTAGAGAAAGTCTAATTATAAAGAAAAACTATGTTTTCTAACAATATCCTATAATAATTAATAATAATATGAATTATATTGTTGTCTATTAATTATAATTGGTATTGATAAGATAATTGTAATGTTTGAATATTATTGTTTTTGATAAAGTTATGATTAGTGAATACTTTTTTAAAGTATTCGTTATTAATAAGGTTTGTTATAAGGAAAGGTTTAGAATATATAACGAACAAAATGGTTTTAATAAGTAAAGATTTATTATTTATAAAGTTAAATTGTAATAATTTAATATTATATATAATTTATTATATTTATTCTGTATCTTCAAATAATCTGTATAAACGTTTTAATATAAAGATTAATCTTTTTCTTAAAAGGTTGATAATATTATAGTTGTATCGGATATTTATACATTCGAAATGTTTTCTATTGGGTGAAGGGAGTCTTCTTCAATATAGCCTTAAAAAGTATTGAATCGGGTATTATTGTAATTGTTGTATAAAGGATTGAATAGTTTTGAAGAAGATATATATAGATTATTGTAATTGTAGGAATTGTAGCTATTTTGATATATAAATGATATATATTATCTTTCGAATTATATTATTGTATTATCTTTTTGATTATAGATTCTTTATTGTAAAGATATAGCTTTATATCTTTTAGTAGTCCTTTGAATATCTGTCTGCTTTTTTCCTTTATAATCTTGAACTAAATGATTTTATTATTTATAATAATAATATAAACCGAAATGATATTCTTTGAATTTCTAATATTTCTTATTATTTGCTATTTATATTATATCGAGGTCTATAAATTCTTTTGGGTTTGGGGCAGTAATTGCTAATCAGGGGTTTTGGGTTTGGATTAGGAAATTATTTAATTTGAAAAACGAATTTTTTAAATAATAATCGTTTTCCCAATAGTTTTGGTTTTATGATTGAAATTTCTTTTTCTAATTTTCAATATTATCCAATTCAATAGAGTATATATTGTATTTTATTAAGGTTTTTAATTTGTTGGTAACTTTTTATTTTATTATTGAAACTATTTCACAATTGGATTTCTTATTGAAATCATTTAAATATTATAAGGTTATGAAAAATAAAGCAAAGGTTTGATTATCTATTATATAAAATTTGTCGAATTTAAACATAGATTTGTATTTTATATTAATTGAAATATAGAAATCGTTTAGTTTGATAAGGAATTCCTGAATTATAATAATCGAAGATGTTTTTTTTATAATTTCGTAAATATCTTTTTGTTTTTTTGATATACTATTTTTTCAAACAAAGATATTATATATAAAAGCTTTTTTTTTATATTGAATATCAATATATCAAATGTCTAATAAATCTAAAGATTTAATTTCTATAATTTGTATTCCTTTTGTTGTTATAATATATTATATTTTTCGTCTTTAAAGAGTTCAGAGTTTTTGGAGATTTATTGTATTTGATTAAATAAAGCAATTGATAATACATTTGTTTATATAGATACAAGTTGTATTTCTAGAAAATTACAAATTATTCATTCGATTTGCAAGTTTTTCTTTACTTTTTGAGAATCGTTTTCTAATAAAGATATATAATTGAAATTATTCTGAAAACGATTTTCAAAGATTATAAATATATAATTTAGATATTCCTTAACAGATTGATTGTTTTCAATCTGAGTAAAAAAATGAATAATCGAATCGGGGTTTTTGAATTCGATATTTGGCAAACTAGCTAATTTATTTATAATCCATTGTTATTGTTCGAAGAATTACTTGATCTATATATATATACCATTGGATATCAGGGTGTCTAAGAAGGTTATTGGTATAGATTGATTGAATAGGGCGCTCCCTATATTGGAGTTGTTATCGCTCATTTTTTGATAATGTAGCAGTATAACGATCGGGGTCTAGAGTGTAATCGAAGAATGTAATCGAGGATTCTGGGTCGAGGATTCTGGATCAAGATCGAAATCGAAGATGTTGTTTTAATACTGTTTTTGGTAAAGGTTTACTGGGCAAGTGAAATCAATGAAAAATAAAGATAAATAAATAAACAAAAGATCGGTTTTTTTAGAAGGTTAAAACCAGGTTGTCTCTATAGCAAGGTTTTTTTAAAGAATAGAATATACTATTACAATATAGAGGGATCTTGTAGATAATAAATGAGATATATAATATTCTATAAGGAAGAAAGGATGATTCTAAAAGAGAGCCGATTATATAGTAAGGTGTGGATGCCTTAAGGCAGCCACACGTGACCTAACTAGGAACGGGTAGTGAACCCGTAACAATTGTATTAGTAACATTAAAGGTATATTATCGATCAAGATCAAAATGGATATTGGAATGGATATTGGAATAAATATTGAAATAAATATCAGAATAGATACAAAATGAAATAGAATTAAGTTTTTAGAAATCTAAAAGTTATTTTTAGATATATAGAATTATTCAGGGTTATTCAGAATTATTCAAGATTATTCAGGAAAAGACAAGAGTTAGAGTAGTAGTGATAATGATGAAGAAAGTATTTTTATTTTCGAGGTGAAATGTCTGAAATATAAAGTTTATAGATTCTCGAATTTTCATTTTGAAGCATTCTACTCTTTCGAAATCAACAATCACAATCTTTTTCGAAAAATCGATTGATATTTTGAAGATTATATAGATTAAAGCATTTTCAGAGAATATATAGATTTATCAAAAACGGTTGTGATTGTTGATTTCGAAAGGGTAAGGTGGTTGTTATTGCGAAATGTTATGTTTTGAAAATATAATTATTATTTTTCAACGATGTATATATCTCTGATCAAATAATCTTATAATAATAAAATATATATGAAAATGAAGAGAAAAATCATATCTATTTATTAAATGTATATCGAAAATATAAGATTATTGATGGATTTTTAATATATTAAATAATTATTGAATATAGGCCGAAATATTACGTTTTACATCAAAACGACGACCAAATTGTTTCAGACCCTTCGGAGATCCTATAGTGCTACCCCATATACCTCTTATTGATCGGTTTATAGGTTTTAGGATTATGTAATCTCCGAAGGGTCTGAGGATGAGATAATCTTTCAAGGCAGTATAAGAAGATGGAATTGATTCCTCTCGATTTTCAAAACAAAGTACCGGTACCGGTAACGGTAGCCTTATCATTCATCGGAAGGATGATTGGGTGTACGGAAAACAGCCTTTTCCTTTGTGCTAACAAATAACCAACGAGAAAATGAGGCTTGCATTCCAGAAATGGAATCGATTTGATGATCAGGGGCCACAAGCACAAGTTATTGGGTCAAGTTATTGGGTCAAGTTATTGGGTCAAGTTATTGGGTCAAGTCATATATTGGGTCAACCTTTGCTCGCACACCATCTGAGTCGTCACAACTCTAGCTCCGCCTCAAAAAAATGGCAATCATTGACGTATTCTAGCATTGATCTTCTTGGGGGTCACTTGAAGATCCTTGAAGATCGTACAGAAAGAATAACTCGATGAATGAATGAATGAATTGAATGAAGAATTTGGGATTTCCCTTGTCATTTGTTTCAATCGATTTGGGATAAATGTGAAGGCTCATTCCATAAAATCCCCCACTCTTTACTCCTTTCTTCCGATGTTTATTGAATTGTCGATCATTCGTCATCCCTCTCATTCGTCATTCCCTTCCACATATCTTCTTGGTGACGACGGGGCTGAGAGCACAAACAAAATGGACGAGAAAGCTTAACACATCATCCATCATGAGCCATGGGAAAGCCGTCTATCTTCACTGATTGGCATCGAGAAAACACCAAACGCATGCAAGATTTTCTTGACTTAAGTTGACTTGGTACGGAAATATCTCCTTGAACCACTTAAATCTAGGGGAAGGTTCCACGCAAATGTGTTGTAAATTTTGAAATGATAGTATGCGACAGATGTTAGAATCTAGAGCCAATCATCAAAGCGAGGATAAAAGTTAGAACGGATATCTTGCCAATTCCTAATTCTCGAATGATTTTGAGATGTTGTGTAAGCTTGTGCAGGTTTTTGAAAAGTTTTTCTGATATATCATTTTAAGCAAAGAATCAATGATACACCAACGATAGCAACGAATCAATGATCCAGTATCTCAAGCAACGATACACCAGCTTAAGCAACGATACACCATCCTAAGCAATGCTCCGATGAATGGTAAAACATGCCCTCTCTTAAAAGCACGAGAGAGGGATCGAGAATAAGTTCATGCATGTTGAATGGTTTTCGTACGAAGGTTCATACGATTAATCGTACTGGAACACCACAATATCAGGCAATGGGACTTTGCTTGTACTCCGTAACTCTTTGCTAATCGTTTCAATTCCCACCACACCATCGGTAGTTGGAGCAATATGTGGAACGATTTCCTTAGTGAATCCAATGTTATTTGTGACTCTATTGCTTTTTTTTTTTTCTCCCTATGAATTAATCATCTGAATACTCTTCCAATAGCAAAATACGATAAGATGATGATGATGAGGAGAAGTCTCACCAATGAATGGATGGATGAATGAATGGGTGAATGTGGTGATTGATTGGATTGATTGATTGGATTGATTGATTGATTGGATTGATTGATTGGATTGATTGATTGGATTGATTGATTGATTGATTGATTGATTGATTGATTGGATTGATTGATTGATTGATTGATTGATTGATTCATTGATTGATTAATTGATTAATTGAATGATTCATTGAATGAGTCACCAATCATCATTCATCAATCAATCTAGTTTGTTTCCAATGAGTCTTTTGATGAAGCTAGGAATGAGTTTCTCGTTTTAGTATGATTCTGTTTGCGGGGAAATCCTGAAGCTAGACATGGATCATATATGTAGCTAAGTGGGGTTAGTGGGGTTAGTGGGGTTTGAATCATACCTATTGGTTGGTTCCTTCCTTTCTCTTCTCTTCCTTTCCCTTCCCGTCTCTCCTTCCACAATCCATCCATCCTTTCTCCTCTCTCCTCTCTCCTCTTCCCCCCCTCTTCTTCTTCTTCTTCTCTATAATTTTGAATGGCTTGTTACATCCCAATTAAAAATTTAAATTTAAATTAACTTTATACTTTCCTTTAACTTCAACTCCTCACTCCTTCTCAACCTTCATTCTCTTCCTTCCTCTTCCTTGACCTCAGCAACCTCAACCCATCCATTCATACAACCAACCAACCAACCAACCAACCTCAACCCATTCATACATCCATCCATCCATCCATCGAAGAATCTTCAAAAGACTCGAAAAAGAACAAAGAACCCTTGGGAACAGCTCCGTTGGAATCGATTGGAATTAAAACGAAAGATCAATCTTCATAACGACAAAGAATCCTTCAACACGATACATTTCATACCAGCAATCCGAAGCTGAGAGAGCAGCTTACGGCCATCGAAGAATCTCTCATTGAATATCCGTCAAAGCTCAGCAATCTCAACATCCATCTCATCTCATTCCTTTCCAGCTCCAAACTAAACACAGACATGTCTTCTAACGCCAATAACGATAACACTACACCTCCCAACGAACCTTCTTCCAGACCTCGTCGTGGTTCCATCACTGCACAAACCTTCACCAACATCTTCCGATCCAATAGTACATCTGCCGGTGCCGGTGCCGGAGCCCCTACTCCCATTAGCACAGCCGCAAATCAAGATCACAAGCGACGAGTGTCAATTTCTACTCTTGGTTTATCAGGCGCATCCCCTTCACAACCGTCGGCATTTCCTTTCCGTGGTCGGCGCGGTAGCGTATCGACCACGGCTTCCGACTCAATTGATGAAAGTGCGATCGATGATGAGGAGGGACCTCCTGCCAGAGGTGCACCAGCCACCCCTTTTACACACCGTATCTCATTTGGTGCTCAAGCACTTCGAACTGTTCGTACTGGCAATTGTAGCCCCGGCTCAAATGGTAGAACATCCTCTTATACTACCTCTACATTAACCCCAATTCCAGCAGGTTCTCAAGGTGGTGGTAGAATAACCCCACCAAGAACTCAGTCTCAACAGGCAAGCACGCAATCAAAACCCAGAACGACTTCTGACTTTGCTTCTGCTCGTCCAGGTGAAGGCGGTTTCAACTGGTCCGAGCAGCTTAGATCTCGTGCAGAGAGTCAAGTCTCTCAATCCCAACGTCCCAACATCTCCGCCTCTCCCCCGAACAATCAACGATTTCAGCTACCTATGCATGAGCGGGCTAGGAGCATCGGTGATGCGCCACCCCCTCCCACCTCCGCTATCCCCCCAGCTGCTCCAGCTGCTCCAGCTGCCCCAGCTGCCCCACCGAAGCCCGTTCGAAAGCAGCCAGATGCCTTTCAAGAACGTATATTGAAGGGTGATTTCTACATGGATTGAGTGGTGTGTGTTCGCAGACGAATTTCTTTTTTGTCTTTCTCCAGCGAGAGCAAGAGAATGATCAGGAGCGGATCGTTTTAATTTTGGCGTCTATTGGTTAGCCATTGGGAGAACAAAGAAATTTCTTTTCCAAATATCGAGCAAACAATTACTGTCGCTTCAATGAATATGGATATGGAACGTCGGAATTGCAGAATTGGGGTTGAGCAGGCATGATGAGGGAGCAACACAAATATTTACAGCTCTGAGTAGAGCGAGAAATGAAAGAATATAGGATTAGGTGACCAGATATCAGAGTTTACGCTGGACGTTTCATTCTCAAAATTTGTTTTACTTTTTGGTTGAGGTGTGAGAGTTAGCTTCAAGGCTTGCTGGGTTTCAGAACATGTTAACGGAGCAGAGGATACAGAGAAGAAGACCGAGCAGACTAAGACCGAGCAGACTGGGGCTCTCGGAAAAATGTGCGAGGTGGAAAGATGGATGAGTGAAGATACAGAATAATGATTGACGAAGTCCTTTATGTTGCTGGCGCTTGTACTTTGCTGGGATTTGGTATGGCTTGCTTGCCGACATGAATGAAACGAAATGGGAATGGGGTGGGAAATTTTTGCGTTTGACCTTTTACGCAGCCGACCTTGTCCTTTTCTTTTCTTTTATTTTTTTCCTTTTTTTTCTTTTTCTTTTTTTCAATTTTTTTTCTTTCAAAATAGTTATTTACATAAAAAATTAGCTAGCTGTTCTCGGGTGGCCATTTCATGTCGGCATGAGGAGAATGAAATAAAAAACATGTCAAATCCAAGATTGTTCCTTGGTGACTTTTCTACATGTTTTTTCATCTTGACTTTGACTTGATCTAGGTCAGCCTGCTAAAGCATGCTTACTACTTAGATGTAGAATTTTGATGTTGTATTGACTATTGTCATGATTTTAACGCTCTGTGTAGATCGATAAGTATTTTGATGGAATTAGAGGTTATTGATTTGTATTGCTCAGGATAAAACAGTGCATGCAGTAAGTATATGACGATACCCTCTTCTCCTCTTCCACCTGTTGTGTAGAAACTATCCTTAAACAAATTGGTATATTTACAACTTTTGCTCTGCCTTTACTTCAATTCCTCTGCCCCTTCTATCTCATCCATGTCTAGTGTATGTATGTATGCTCTATGTATGGCCTTTTATTACTATGATTTAATCATGAAAATCTATTGAAGGATTAGCAGCCGTTTATCCCTCGCGTCATCAGAGCAGGAAAATGTCCAGCAGGACAATGGAAATACGAACCTGGTTCAAACTGGCCACATCCATACTAGCCATCCTTTTCTGTGCAATGTGTCGAGCTCTTATCGAACGTATACCCATTGGCGTTGGTCTTCCGCTACTCTTTGTGACGGTCGGTGTACTTTCTTTGGTGGAGGATTCGGACGTGGAGGATGATTGGTGTTTATCTTTCTTGGATTTCTTTTGGGATGATTTGGAGGCAGAGGTTGTTTCTTCAGTATCGGCGCCTGCTGTCGCTGCTTCTTTTTCTCTTCGTTTCTTCTCTTTCTTTTCCTTCTTGCGTGCTTTTATGGCGGCATCATCTAGGGTTTCGCTTTCTGAATCGGAAGTAGATTTCGACTTTGATTTGCGATCCTTCTTGGTCTTTTTCGATTTTTTTAACTCGCCCTTGCCTTTGTCACCCTCATCCTCACTCTTCCTCCTCTTGCTCTTCTTATCCTTTTTACTTTTCTTGCTGGATGTCTTCTCTTCCCCTTCCTGCTCCTCTCTCTTTCGTTTCGAGGACTTCTTCTTTTCGGCAACAGGTTCCGGGGATTTCTCCTCTTCTTCCTCATCTGAACTAGAATCACTCTCCTCGCTACTACTCTCTGCTGCCTTTGACTTCTCCAAAGCCTTAACTCTCTCCTTCTCTCCATCAATTAAATCCTGAATCTTATCACCAACCAACACACCCCCCTTCACAAATCTGATACTCCCCCACTTCCTCTCCGCATAAATCGCCCTCTTCACGTCCTCCCTCCCTTTCTGTTCCATTTCTATCTCCGCCTCTTCCTTTCCATTTAATCTCCCCAGTAAGTTTTGAAAGACGTCCAAGCCCGTACATTCCCCATGACCTACTCCACTTCCTATTTTCGCACCCAATCCCAAATTATTATCTTTAATCACCACTCGAATATGTGACGCATTTGCTGCGGTATGGAATTCAGCGTGCGCGGCATCTTTCGCACCAAGGTATTCGCCAGGTGTCCAGCCCTGCGATTTCATCATGCGATGGCCGAAACTGTCGGTATTGCCAGACCATCTTGTATTATTAGGGTCGTGAGAAAGTTTGATTTTGCTAGAGGAATGTAGGTTAATTTGTGCATTATAATAATCAATTGATTGATGTGATAGAAAGAAAGGAGAACAAACTTTTTGGGAGCAGAGAGACCCATCTCTGCGGTAAGATTGGATGTGGTGGTGAAGAATTAAAAAAGGAAACTTTCTTTGGATAGGATGGGTTGATGATATCGAGAAATCGAATGGAGAAAAAAGTGGACGGGGAAAATTTGAGTGGGGTAGATAGATAATACGCTAGTTGAACTTCATATTCATCTCATGATTCTCATCTTCATTCTCAACTTCACAATTATCTTAAACTCCAACTTCATCAATAGTCTCCCATCTCCTCTCGCCGCCCACAGAGTATTAATTTCTTCAATTTTTAACCTCACGTTCCCATACATCCACAATCTCACCTCGGTCTACCATGGACGACCTTTCCTCACAAGATTCAATCACAGGAATGGACTTTGTACAAAGAGCCAACCAGATGATGGCCGATATAGTAATTCCTCACATCTCCTCCTTATTTCCTGAACTGACAAGATGATTCCCAGACAAAAAAACATCGTGATGCAAAGCGTAACAGGATTGAGGATGAGCGTGCTCAGCGCATCAAGCATGTCAAGAAGAAGCTTGATGTTTGGTATAAGAATAGGAAAACTCAGAGGTGTGTTCCGGTCTTGATGCATTGCTATATTCGTTTTCTATCCGTAGCTGGGTTTTGCATGGGATATGTTTTCCCGGTTGTACTTTCGACCTTTCAAAGTCCTGTTTTGCTTCACACGCAGACCTCCTGTACCTTTCATTAACAGTGGTATAGAAGCAAACTACAAAAGGCTCAATGGAAACAACTTTCCATCCTTAGCACGAAGCGCCATGAGCTTGAACGTCAGATTCTCGACAGCATGGCGGTCATCGAGGGCAGCACTTTGATCATGACTCAAGAATTGAACGCTGTTCTCGTTGGCCGTTTGATTGCTATGAAGATTCTTGCCATTGTCCAGTACGCTGCTTGAAGATTTGTGCGTGTTGTGTTCTAATTTCTTGAGAATACTTACTGATATTGTCATAGGGGAAAGTCTACACATAACATCCAAACATTTGCTATCCATTATTGCTATACACATACTCACTTATAGGGCACATACTTACTTCAGGGCGTTGAACATATGGGCATGGAAAATTGGTTCGAAACCTGGTCGGAAGATACCCCGCAGAGCTTGCTTTATTTATTATATTGCACATTGTTTATCACATTACAAATATCCAAAAATTGATAAATTTTCACTAACTTGCACAACCCAACAGCTTCCGAAACTCCATTGCAACTCCCAACCATATATCATACAATTCCTTATGCTATAATACAATTGAAAAGCACCATGCCCATCAAAACCCCCTATCTTCCTTCCAGAACCCAGCAATCCTGCCCAATTCCGCGATCCCATTCCTAACCGAATCAATAATAACTTTCGCAATCCCCTCTCTCTTTCCCTTTGTCTTCCCTGATCCCCCTGGCATATTTGGTTCTTCGCTTCCCATCGTCGGCAACACATTATCACTCGCAGACAATGACACAAAGAGCGCAAACGGCGTCAACCATACACATAGCCCGAAATACGAAGCTATTTGCGTAAAATCCGGATATCCGGACTTATCGTAGATAGAAGTGGGGCTTTTAATAGGACCAGTTGCGAAGTGGCGGAACCAGAGATAGTGGTTTACTAATACCAGAGCTGTTGTTATTAGTCTCCTGTCTGGTTTGGGGGATTGGGAAAAGGGAGAGGAGGCATACCGCATGAAATGAGGAATAGAGGATTACTCAAATAAACGACGGGGAATTTCCTCATATTCCCCAAGTAGACTAAATGAGAAAGAATGCTCATGACGCTTAGTTTAAAACTAAATCCATCAACCGCGCATAAAAGGGCTTGAAGCCCAATAATCGCATATATCATTCGTGTCAAGAAACGCTTGGCCATGACCGTATGTTCTTCGACAAGCTCGGAGAGATAGTATAATCCTGATGCTACAGCATTCATTACAATCAGTATCGATGTAAGAATCAAAGATAATATCTCCCGAGGAATCAGGAGACGGAGACGCGTCCCTCAAAACCTAAGCTTCAAGATAGATAGATAGATACACTTACCAATAGCTGTAGTCAGGAAACCAAAGCCGACCGCAACCCCCAGATATCCGACGATAGGTAAGATCCACATGATGATAAAAACTGGCAGTAAAATGTTATGGGAACAGCATATTGTTTTTTGTTTCGTTTCTTCAAAGGAAAGTTGTAAAAAGGAGGGGTTCTAGTTAGCTGTTCTTTACTTACCCCAGATATTTGGTCGGCTAATATTCGGCATGGGATTTTTATTCGGCACTTAGAATTTTATATCTTCTTATCGCACGCTCTGATTTGGGTCGAAGAATTGAGAAATTGAGAAATTTGTGTGCGACGACTCAATTCATATTTTACCACCAGGAAAGTCTAGCATTGGACCTCGGACAGTGACATTTAACACATCTAAAAAAAAAAAATCTAGAGAAACGTAATCCCATACCGCGCATCGCAAAAATGTCTCGTCCAGAAGATACTCTGTAAGATTTCCCCTCCTCTCAACAACACAATGCGACAACCACCATTCGAATCTCCTTCCTAACACATCTACAGCCCCCCCGACCTCCACTACAATGACACCGAAGCGCGCAAATACACTACCTCTTCCCGAATCCAAAATATCCAAGCCAGCATGACCAACCGAGCCCTCGAGCTCCTCGATCTAAAAACACCCTCTCTCCTCCTCGACATCGGATGCGGTTCCGGTCTCTCAGGCGAAATCCTCTCCGCCGTCCCCGAAGAAGAAGGCGGACCGCATATCTGGGTTGGAATGGATATCAGCGCCTCGATGTTAGACATAGCATTGCAGCGGGATGTAGAGGGCGATTTAATGTTAAGTGATATAGGACAGGGGGTTCCATTCCGAGCTGGAAGTTTCGATGCCGCGATTAGTATTAGTGCGATCCAATGGTTATGCAACGCGGAAAGCAGCGAAGTGTCGAGTGCGGGACGACTTTCGAGATTCTTTGGAGGATTGTATGCCTCGTTGAAAAGAGGCGGAAGAGCGGTTTGTCAATTTTATCCGAAGAATGATCAGCAGCGGACGATGATTACTGGTGCTGCTATCAAAGCGGGTTTTGGGGCGGGAATATTGGAGGATGATCCGGGAACGAAAAATGCGAAGTTGTATTTGGTTTTGACGGTTGGAGGGGGAGATGTGGAGACGAGTAATGGAGATATTACGGGCATAGTGAAGGGGATGGAAGGAGTGGATGTATTGGATGCGAGGAGGAAGCACAGGGAGAAGGGCAGGAAAGACGTTAAGAAGGGTAGTAAGGCATGGATCTTGGGAAAGAAGGAACAGATGGAAAGGAAAGGAAAGGTGGTTAAGAACTCGAGTAAATATACGGGCAGGAAAAGAAATATTGCTTTTTAGAAGGATTGGGTTGGCAAAAGTCGTGTGTATATATATATGCATGCAATGGCGTTGGGGGGATGGGCTATGGAATGTTTATGATATCAGTTTGAACAGAAATGAAAGAACATGGACAATACTATGCAGTTCGTGCGCTCGAGAGATTTGTATCATCGGCTCACCTCTCCCCTTCCCACCCCGAGAGCTTGAATTTAGGCCTGGAGTGGTTGGAATCCCTGTGGACTCCTGGGAAGGAGTTTGGGGTGGAGGAGAAGGGGGTTAGGAGAGTTTGGAGAAAGGAGACCGAATTCCAACCCTAATGCTACGTGCAAAAAGGCTTCTAAACGCATCAAAATGACAGTCGTGGAATAGTTCTGCTTTCGGAATTCAAAATCACCTCAAAAACTTTGATAGCTTTGCATCTAGAGGAAGAGATCCAATAGAAATGACAAGGTATCACCTCGGAATATAAAAGAAGTGGATATAATAATGATTTTTGTATGCAATTCAACCCGTTAATCTAAACCTCCATCTATATCTAGGGTATTCTTTTTACAGTCTATCCACCAATCTATGCAGCCAACTCCATCTTATCCAATACAGCACGGGTGAATTGATTAGTTGAGTTGTTTCCGCCCATATCACGGGTTCTTACGGCTCTGTAGAAATATTAGTTGATGTAGACTGGTAACTCAGGATTTCGGTATCTCTTACCCTTCAGCAATAACATCATAGACAGCCTTGGAAATTCTGTTAGCATGGTCATCAAGACCAAGATGTCTCAAAAGCATGGAACCGGAGAGGAGCATAGCAGTTGGGTTGGCTTGGTCCTTGCCCTTGATATCCAAACCAACGTGACGGCAACCAGGTTCGAAAACAGCAACCTCACGTCCCATGTTGCATCCAGGAACAAGACCTGGACCACCGACCAAAGCAGCACCAACGTTGGACAAGATTCCTCCGTACAAGTTAGGCATAACCATGACGTCGAATTGTTGTGGTCGGGATACACATTGCATCGATGCATTGTCGACAATCATATCGTTGGTCTCCAAAGTAGGGTAGTCCTTAGCAACGTCGTTGAAGGTTTTACGGAAAAGGCCATCGGCGAGCTTCATGATGTTGGCCTTGTGGATACAGGTAACCTTTTTGCGGTTGTTGGCAAGAGCAAAGCTGAATGCGAATTTTGCAATTCTCTCAGACTTGGCGCGGGTAATGATCTTGAGAGATTCAACAACACCGGGAACTGACTGATGTTCCAATCCAGAGTATTCTCCCTCGGTGTTCTCACGGATAATGCAGAGATCGACATTCTCGTGGCGAGTCTTGTAACCTGGGATATTCTTGATGAGGACAATGGATGCGTAGATGTCGAGTTCTTGTCTCAGTGCGACGTTGAAAGATTGGTGACCGGATCTCTCGACAGGAGTGTGCAAGATACCCTTAAGACCCAGCTTGTTTCTCTTCAAGGATGCTATTGACTCCCGGAAAAGATCCTCGGAGCGTTTATCTCCAGTCTCAACACCAGATACATCAACCTGTTCCCACTCGACTGGCACATTGTCTGCTTTGAAAACTGTCTTTACGGACTCGGCAACCTCGGCTCCAATACCATCACCAGGAATCAAAGTCACAGTATATTTTCCACCATACTTTGTAGGTTTGAAGATGTCGGATTGGACAGTTGCGAAGGTTCTAGTGGGAGCGACGTGAGCGGTTCGCAAAAGACTCTGATAAGAAGTTGGTATTAGCTTGTGATAGACATAGACACAGAAATGATTTGGAAATAAGAATATGCAATTAAGAATTCTTTAACAAATTCACATACTTGCGCCGACCTGACAGAATTTCTTGCCAGCATCTTGAAATGAGAGAATATTGAAGAATTTTGGTAGGTTGTGTTAAGAAAGCCGTAAATATTTAGTAAGGTCAGAATACCCGTGAAAAGGTAGAAGTTTAAGCCGGCAGGAGATAACGAGACTTTCCCTAATTAGGAAATGGCTTGTGGAATCGGTTTATCACGGAGCGGAATTTCACGCTTCACTTTCTTAGACGTTGATATATATAAAAAAAAGATATATAATTCATGGAATATTATTCATGAATATTATTAAATAGGAGATTTTATATTTTATAAATAGAGATTAGAGCTTCATTTTCTTTTACCTTTATATTAGTTTTCCTTTATATTAGTTTACTTTAACTTTATAGAATATTATTTATAAATATTATTAAATAGAAGATTTTATATTTTATAAATAGAGATTAGAGCTTCATTTTCTTTTACTTTTATATTAGTTTTCCTTTACATTAGTCTACGTTAACTTCATTTTAGTTTAAATTTACCTTAGTTTAAGATCTCGTGCCATGTACTAAGAATGATGGGCAAATGCATGAATACCATCTACTACTGATCATCTCGATTGCATCTCACGATGTAGGAAGTCTTTAACCTTATTCTAACTATCTCTATATCTCTCGTCGGTCAAATCGTTTAAATGCAAATAGATGATGTTGAAAGGGACTCATCTGTAGAATCGAGATCTTAACAACTAACTCTAAACGATTCTCATCCCAAACCATATCATTAGAATTTCATCTACTCAGATCCAAATTCCAAAGTCGAGGATAAAATGGGGGAAAAGCAGAAAGCCATGCTCACAAAGCCATTGTTCTCATCATCCAAAAGAATCTAATCCATTCGCAGAATTTCCCGAAACCGGATATGTGCAACTTCTTTGACAACCTATTAGATTAATAACAGGACGCAACCGAAGCTCTACCAAACTCATAAGATAACTCCCAGAAATTAACCGTCCAAATATGACAACTGCATCCAAATCATCTTCCTGCGAATTAGTCAACACCTATTACCAAATATGTAACCACGTTACAACTTCTCTTCACCACGCAACTCGCATCTTTGCATCTAAATCCCCCGGTGCTGTCTCTCCCCTTTCATCCAACCAAACCATAACGACCTGTCCGCAGGCAATTCACAACCTGTCACTTCCTCTACCACTGGATCCACAACAAAAATCTCAAACCACACTTTGTACATCGATATTTAGACGCACAGTTATAAATGCAGGATATGGGTGTCCAGAGTGTGAGCCGCAGTATCATCAATCTACCGATTATATCACGACAAACATTCGGCATAAGAGAGCAGTGAGTGACGAGGATAGAAAGAAGAAAAGACTCGAATGGTGTATGCTTGCTATCACAGAATGGGAGGCTAGAAAAAAAGCGGCGGCCGAGGAGGCCATTGAATGAGCGAAGTCAAGCATGTCAGGAAGAGCACGAGGTGGTGAAACGACAAATATAATAATTTATAAGTCCATGTTCCACCTGCGAAGGCAATTGTACAAAATTGAAATTATTGATACCTCTCCATATAAAAATCTCGATGCCCCTCCCACGGGGTGTGCCAACCGACCAAACCAACACCAATCAATAGTCATACTCAATACAGTAGAAATCGAATGAAGATAATCAAAGCCTCTCTGTTTTCCTTGAAATATTGCTGGAGTTGGCATGATAGCCCTGTGACGCCCCATGAGCAATTCCACTCGGTGCGGATCAAATATTTCCAGACGGACAGATTTGATATGAATGAAGATGGACCGGCATGGTTGTCGATAGAAGGTGATGTTGAAGGTCTTACCAATGGAGGATCCGGAATCTTTTAAAAAGGGCAAATGTGGAATAAAAATGGTTTCCGAATTGTTCATCGTTCATTGATTGCTGAGAAAGATATATGTGTTGGTGCCGTGTGATTTGAATAAGTCGATCCACCATTTCTGCTGACTACCTAGGCTCTTCACGACTGGTAACTTGCTTTGGTTTAGGCCTTATACATCGTAGGTTAGGTATGAGCTGTGGGTCGATAATCCCCGAGGCAGTGGATAGTATTTGCTCTTGTAGCAGAACTGAATCATTTCGAGGCTTCGCGTGATCAACTGTCTTAGGAACGCTACAATAGCCACGGTTAAATAAATTGCTGGATTCCTTCGGACTTGGCAATTCTTTCAAATATACAGAACAGTGAGATTCTTTGAGTATTCCTCGCTGGGAACTTCGCTTGAGCTCACTTGTCCGTTCCAACCCATCCCGCTCACTTGTATCTCTAGATTCATCTGTGTGGGATAGAAGGGTCGATGAATCTGATGGGGGGGACTCTGAAAGGTACATCTCTCCAACCACCGGTGTGGCTGCGCACTGAACTTGCTTCGGATATTTCTCGGTTTCCAAATAGCTGTTATGTGATTGTGGAACCGTGTTGACGAGATATGCTGATTGTCTTTGTTCGGTGTTATTATGCTGAACGGCAGAAGGTCTCGTACAGTTTTCAAAGAAATCTTCTTGCCTTTGATGCCATGAATTGCTTCGAAAAATGGGCTCGGTGGGGTGAAATTTGACAACTTCGTGAGAGTCATGATTTGTGCTATTCAGGTTCCACATATAGTTGGCCCATCCTGCATGTCGAATAAACCTATTCTTCTGCTCCTGAGAAACAACCATGCTTTGGAATACTGCCTGCAAAACAATACTGCTAAAATCCTGCTTGTTTTCTTTGAGTGCGTGCCATATGATTTTATCCACAGACTCCAAAATAAAGTCCGGGGGAAGGATTCCTTGCAGCAGAGCAACCATCGCGGTGCGAAATCTCTCGATGAAATAAATGAACGGTTCAACGGGAACTTGCTCTGACATATTTCGGCTGTGTTGAAGAGTTCTGGATGCAACTGAGTACAAGGGTATTAGATGCAAAGCTTAAGTGAAAAAGAAGAGGCCAAAAATGTATAATTATTCGATATGATGTTGAATGGATGGTGTTTGGATGTGAAGTATAGTGTGTGCAAGTGTTGAATTGTAATAATGCGGCATTCATGAATTGAGTGCTTCCCATTGTTCCTTCCTAGTCTGTCTAGACCAACATTCCACAAACAAAGGCTTCGAAATGGTACTTTCCACGCCAGATGGGTTGAAAAGACCGATGTAAGGGTTCAGTGTCTGTTTTCATGCGATCGAGACATATTGGCACACGGCACTCACTTTCATATGCTGAATCCGTCAATAGGCTAGAAGAATGTAAAAATATGGCATATGTTGGAAGGGAGATGTCTTGTTCCCTCAAAGTATGCATATTTAAGCAGTTCTCCTCGACGTTTTGATCTATCGAGTATATTTGATCATCTAACTCCAACGGGAGTATATCCTTGTTGCGTGTCCCCAATTCCAACGTTTAAACCTTTTCTTTTATCAACAACTTTTCTCACCGCTGCCCAACCAAGCAAGCCTAAAGTACCAGTAATGAATGTCAGGACTACGATCTGATCCTTTCTGCTATCACGCTGAAAGCACGTTGTGAATACATCTTTCTCTTCGGCCTCTTTACATATCGGTAGTCGCTGAGCGAGACAGAATGCTCGATTGCACATAGTACATGTCGCAGCTGGGGCACGAGAGTCGTGTTTTGAGTCTGATTTATCAGATGAAGAGCTCGAATGAGAAGACAAGGGAATGATGGTGCTATTCGTGAAGCAGGTACATTTGCAAAAAGACGGAGGTGCTGTACACACAGTTAGCAGCTAGAGAAATCAAGAATATTTGATATATACTTACAACCTGCTATTGTTGAAAGGATTAACGTACACAATATAAGCAAGAAGTATATGCCCCTCATCTTTGTTATTTAGGGATGTGTCAAGCACTTTGAATTGATATTTAAGTTACTCAAATATTGGTGAAAGTTCTGTTAATGCAGAAGGGAAAACTTAATCACATCCATTCAACCAAAAAAATGTATACCATTGAAGTTGTTTACCATAATTATATCGCCATGAGATGAGGCTCTTCCCCCGGATGGAATCAAAATACGCTAGTACTTTATTAGACTAGCTCGTTTCGATCCAAAAAGTTCAAGCTCAAAGAGATATGATATCCAAACAGCCTCATTCCACTTCAAACAAACGATACACACACAATGCGTCGAATAACAAGAATAGATAGGTCAATTGGCCTCCTACGTACCCGACCTATCTCACAAAATTCATATGCGTACCGTTGCTCAGCGTGCAGAAACCAGACGTCTTCATTCTCGACTTCTTTACGAGCAGACAAAGAATCAATCAGCGAGCGAGTGCGACGAAGCCTGTTCAAGCAAGCCCCCTCCACATCTTCAGATCCTTATACTGGGCCTAGTCAGCTGCCAGCGCAAGAAACGGAAGGAGAGTTTGAACGTAAGGAGAGAATATCAGCTGAGGATGCCTACGATTATCAACCAGCAGAGAATGGGAAAGGATTAGAAACGATTGGTGGCTACGAAGGATCTTGGGGCGCTGAGTTGGATTCCAACTATCCATACAAACTTTTCATTCCGAAGATCAAAGATTCTGTAGAAGCGGCGACAGCATTACATCGTGCTATTGTTGAAGTTTTCGCCTTAAGACAAGCTGGAAGATCTTTGTCGGAAATTTCCCAGACTGAGCCTGGTGAAGATTTTACTGCGAATGTACAAATCAATCCTTCGGGATCGGGGGCTATCCTAGAGTTCTTAGATAATGGTTCCCTGGGACAGATAATTCAATCATTGGCACCTCCCAAAAAAGGCAAACAAAGACGTAAAGCTAGCCTTGTTGCGACTTCTTTGGTTGACGAGACCACAGAAAAGGGTTTGCCTACCCAGTCTGAAGAAGATATTGCTGCCGATAGGTCGCCGGTAGATCCCTTACATCCAGGACCTACACCAAAGATTAACGAGACTGCGGAGAAGGGAAATCCTACTGAATCGGAGGAAGATGTTACAGCGGACCGTTCACCGGAGGACCCGTTGAAGACCAAGGTTAAAGCACAGGTCGCATCTTGGGGGCGTTCGTGGCTCCAGATTTCTCTCGAAGACCCAGCGATCAAATTTGCTGTAGGCCATATCATGGAACTATTTGACAGGGCACTTGCTAATAATTTACAGGTTGTAAAACGCACAATGCAACTAATAGGTAAAAGAATACCCGACAATGTTATCAACTCCTCGAGTACGGCAGAAAAGCTCTTGCAACATCTCATCACCTCACCCAAACCTCCAACCCTGAATAAAGCCTTAAAACAAGATGCAGAACTACTGTCCTTACCAAACGTCAATGTATTCAAAAAACGTATTACGCCAGTAGACAAGGAACGAAACATTGGAAGATTGAAGGTCATCCGGGAAGAATTTACATCTCGGGGGTTAATGGAATCAAACAAAGGTGGTTGGACTGGTCGAAGGCGACGTGATGAGGCAACATGACCTGTGTAATTTACAACAAAATGAATTCTTTCACAAATTTCTGAAAGGCGATCAGGTTACATCGCTTACTGCCTCTTGATTTTGCGCTGAGCACTCTTCCCAGATTTTGCATTCCTGATGGCTATCTTCCCTTCATAAAGTCAGCCTTTCACAGTCAAGTTTGATGAACCATTTCTGTGCAATACTTCGACTGCCTATGTTTGAAAGGATGTGAACCAAAAGCATGAGGTGTTATGTTTAAACTGGAACGCCGGATGTGATGTCAAGTGCTCAAGCGAGTATTCTACAATACACAAGTTTCAAGCTTCAATAAGCACTTGATTTCTATAAGCATTTTTATCGATGTCTTTCTGATGTTAGGTCGTATGATTTCCGCGTCCATTATTCGAATCTTAACCTTTCCCATGCGTCTATTGTACAATCAGCGTATCCTTCTTGGTGGTTATAGAATAGTGGCTCCCTAAACTTTGCAATTGGGCAAATCTGGCAAATTTCAGATTAGCCAGCTCACGTTCCCTATTAGTGGTAACTTTTCTGCATTACGGGTTCCACAACTCAAGTTGCAGTTGGCTCACCGGGGATCATAGTTTACGGTTTGGTGCAGCAAAGGGTTATTTCTACAGGTTTTAGGGTCTAAATTAGTATTTAGTATATAAGATTAGGGTCGTTGGGGTTCGAACTAAACATGATCAGGGTTAGGGTTATCCTTTACATTTTTCAGGGTTACGTTTCCACCAGGTTAGATATGAGTTCATTTAAGGTTACTCCCGGTGACCTTGAGAACTCGATAAGAACTTGACCGATTTCTCTTATAAGAAATCGGTTCAATATCTCAAATTAAAAAAACCCCTTTTGAAAGTCTGTTAACAAACTTAAAATGGGAGATTGTATAATCAAATCTAGGCTACGAGACGGCTTATCTTTAGTAGATCGTAACAATAAGGCTATTTTACTATTTACAGGATTGTGTAGTATAATTAAGTTGTATGCAAAGGATTCAACCCTATGTATTGTAAAATTGCAAAACGTTAGTTAATCCTAAAGAGTTTCTTCAATAGGATCGTTATTAGCCAGCTAAGATTCAGGGCCAAAGGCTTATTCGTATCCGATTACGATGTGTGGGTATAAATCACTGTTTTCTGGTATGGATTCTGATTTTAGAGGCGTTCAGTTATTATCCAGCAGATGGTAGCTTCGCAGCATTGTTTTGTTAGATAGCCGCAAAACCCAATTATCTGAATTAGTGGTTCCTTTTGTACTAAGCTGAATTATTATTGCGGCGATGATCATCAGTAGGGTAAAACTAACCTGTCTCACGATGGTCTAAACCCAGCTCATGTTCCCTATTAGTGGGTGAACAATCCAACGCTTACCGAATTCTGCTTCGGTATGATAGGAAGAGCCGATATCGAAGGATCAAAAAGCAACATCGTTATAAACGTTTGGCTGCTATAAACCAGTTATCCCTATAGCAACTTTTCTGGTACCTTTAGCCTCAAATTTTGAGGGATTAAAGGATCGATAAGCCATACTTTCATGATTTGTATTCACACTGAAAATCAAAATCAAGGGGACTTTTACCCTTTTGTTCTACTAGAGATTTCTGTTCTCCATGAGTCCCCCTTAGGACACCTGCGTTATTAGCGAGTAGATCATTCATATATCGCTATTCAAAGCCTTGTCAATAGAGGCGAAGTAATCATACTGTATCTGTATCTATTATAGTTTCACAACACAACACAACACAAATCACATCTCACATCTCACATCTCACACTCACATCCCACATCTCACACTCACATAGCCCAAAAACCCATCATCGGGGAAAAATATAAATTGACATGATCCGAAGCCAAGCCCGAACCACAACAAACTACTTTCATAATCCGCACCTAAACCTTATCTAGACTATGTCATCCATCCCCCAAAGACATAAAAAATACAAAAAATATAATCAAACACCGCTGACACCAATCCCCATTCATCACCGACTGACTGACTCTCTCCCCTCATTTTGCTCATAATTCATTCAGCCAGGGATCAGGGATCCGGTCCCAGTAGTATCCAACCTCTATATTGTTATTGTATGTTGTATGTTGTCTTAAAATATGTTCAAAAGAAGTTTAGAAATCTTTCTTGGCCATGCTTTTTTGCCATGCTTCGATCGTTGCTTTTAAAGATTACGAAACCCGTGTTGTGTGATGTCCCAAAGTGGTAATGTCCCAAAGTGGTGCCTATCATCAATATAACGGCATAGAAGTGAAAAAAAAAGTTGTTTTTATCTTTAAGTGTAAAATCACGTCTGCGAAAATGTGTAATATAATAGGAAATATTGAATTGAAATTTTGTATATATAGCGCAAAGGTCTAGCGCTATGTGAGGTATGCATGTTGTCGAGTAAGACAAAAACAAATGCATCAAATTAAAGTCGTTGAAGGTGCGACTAAGAAATGACGAGATGAATCGCCATAATATAAAGAAATTGATCGTCCAAGAAGTTCAAGAAGCGAGACGAAAATGCGTAAGCAGGGCAGCGTTTTAGAGTCGACAATTGGCGCGATTCCCGCAGTGGTATTTGGGTAACGTAACCACTTACAATTGCGCGAGCGCAACATCAGCAGCATAGGCCAAAGCATAAGCATCTCTCTTAGCCTTGCGACAAGGTTGGCCGGGACGTCCGCACCATGCCTCAGCATCAGCCTCTGCTACCGCAAGAGCTTCTCTCTTGCAAGGTTGACCAGGACGTCCGCACCATGCTCCAGCATCAGCCTCTCTCTTGCAGGGTTGACCAGGGCGTCCACACCATGGCTCCGCAAGAGCGTCTCTCTTGCAAGGTTGACCAGGGCGTCCGCACCATGCCTCAGCGGTTGGCTCGGCGAGCGCCTTTGCTATTGCTTCTGCGGCACGACGAACGGCGCGACAAGGTTGTCCGGGACGTCCGCACCAGGCTTCGGCTTCGGGGTCGGCTTCGCGCTTTTCTTTGCATGGTTGGCCGGGGCGTCCGCACCATGGTTCGGCATCACGCTTGCAGGGTTGTCCAGGGCGTCCGCACCAAGCCTCGGCCTCACGTTTGCATGGTTGTCCGGGGCGTCCGCACCAAGCCTCGGCCTCACGTTTGCATGGTTGTCCGGGGCGTCCGCACCAAGCCTCAGCTTCGCGGGCGATGATCTCAGAAGCTACGCAATACTGTTAGCAGATAATTCTCTAGATTTTCTGAATGAAAGAAGCAGATAACTGGAAGCAGATAATGAAAGAAGCAGATAAGTAGAGAAGGAAGATTTTTTTTCAAGGAAAGAAGCAGATAACTAGAGAAGGAAGGTTTTTTTTCAAGGAAAGGAGCAGATTTTCTAAATAAAGGAAGATTTCTATTAAGGAAAGTTTCTAGTAGAAAACTCCGAAGAGCTTTTAAAAGAAAGTGGTTGGTAACTCAAGGAGAGTTTCTCAGCAGACAGTAGATAACTCAAGGACAGTTTCGAAAAGAAAGTAGTTGATATCTCAAGGAGAGTTTCGAAAAGAAAGTAGTTGGTAACTCAAGGAGAGTTTCTCAACAGACAGTAGATAACTCAAGGACAGTTTCGAAAAGAAAGTAGTTGATAACTCATGGAGAGTTTCTCAACAGGCAGTAGATAAAACTCAAGGAGAGTTTCTCAAAAGGAAACAGATAACTCTAGAGGAAGGTTTTCTAAGAAGCAGATGACTCTCGTCAAGCGTCTCTAAAAGAAAACAGGTAGCTCAAGGGGAGTTTCTACTAGATAACTCCATAAGAGATTCTAGTAGAAAACTCAAGGGGAGTTTCTACTAGATAGCTCAAGGAGAGTTTCTACTAGATAACTCCATAAGAGATACTAGTAGAAAACTCCATAAGAGATACTAGTAGAAAACTCCAGAAGAGTTTCTAAAAGCAAGCAAAGAAATCAAGAAGAGAAAAAAAGAAACAGGAAAGGAAGGAATTTATGACCCACCCTCACGAGTTTCAACGTTAAGTCCATCAAGGAAAGTCTGAGCATCATCACTGGTCTCAGCAGTTGTCTGGGCGAGGTCTCTGGCGAGTCTCTTGGCCTCAAAGCAAGCACCACCGACCATATTGCATCTCTTGACGACAGCCTCATCAACATCAGCCCCATCAGCAGGCTCAGCTAAAGCCTCAGCTAAGGCTTGAGCAGCACGCTTATTCTTGTGGCATGGTTGACCAGGGCGGCCGCACCATGCAACATTCTGGATGTCGGGAAGAGCATCACGTTTGCATGGTCGACCAGGTTGTCCGCACCATGTAGGGTTATGCTTCTGAGAGCATGGTTGACCAGGGTGGCAAATGACAGCGGCCTCAGCGGCGGCTTGGATGTCGGGAAGAGCATCACGCTTTATATGGCATGGTTGACCAGGTCGGCCGCACCATGCAATGTCCTGAGTCGCAGTGATATTGCGTTTACTTGGCTGGTCAGAACTTGGTGCAGGAATGGCGGCGGCAGTGGCGGTAGCAGCCAAGATGGCGATCGCAATTGCGCTTGTGAACTTCATAACGAAGGTAGTTTAGAAGTAAGTTTTGAAGGTGATCGATTCGGTTCTAGTGAATGAATGTAAGTGTAAGTCTTAAAAGATTGTTGTATGTGTTAAGTCTTAAAGATCGAATGTAGATGAGGATGAGGAAAAAAAAAAAGTGTTTGAAGCCTCAGAGTGGACTTACTTTATAGGTAGATAGGTGGCTGGACTTCGCCTTGTTCAATAACTGATATCTAGGAGGAAGCGGTAACTCCGTAGCTACTTGTTCAAAGATTCTTTGAAGAAAAGTAACTCTGTTGAGATTTTATGAGGTTTTTCCTATTAAGGATCTCAATAAACTTAAGAAGTAATAAAGGAAAAGGACTTCACGACGACAAAGGTTTTGGGAACAACAACTGTAGGGGGGATTGTTTTACATACATCTAATTTAAATTTGAAAAGAACTTGTTGTTCAGTTCAACACTCCAGCACTCAAAGAAAATTACTGTTTTAATTTCAAAATTTGCATGCGGTGCTGTGTATGGTAATCTTGATGGCGAAGTGAAATTATTATTCCAAATTATCACCCTTGAGCCGTAAATCCTATCTTATCTCATGTGCAATTCATTGCCTTATTATTGGTAGAAACCCATTCAAATTTACACTGATTATCTTCATCACACTAACTTACTTATCTTATAAAAAACTCTTATCTTACGAAAAATTACTTTCTAGATCCACTCAAAAGACTTCTTACACTCTAGAAGACTTCTTACACCCTAGTAGCGAACCTGTTTAAATTTCAAAGGATTCAAATACAGATTCCATGAGGATATAATAAAGAATGAAAATCTCGTGACTTCATTGACAAAAGAAGTATTCTATTGAGTACCTAATTGAGATCTTATTGATCACCCCTTTCACACTCGCTTAAATATCATGCACTTTTTTCTTCAAATAAAGTTATGTGGAAAACTAGAATGGAACTATATGGAACCATGAGAGCTACAGAAGCTTGGCTGCGGTATAGTAAATGCATTAGTTTCTTTGCTTGATTAGATGGAAGCAAAAGTCTGTCAAACATGAAGAAGACAACCAGTCATTGACTTCAAGACTATTGGAGCTTATGTTTTTTAAATTGAAATGCAACGGAACTTTTTTCTAAACTACAAATATTTTGTTACAACCTCTACCTGAAAATATTTCGTTACAACCTCTACCCGAAAATATTTCCATGTCTCATCGACCATTCTTCTTATTTCTTCTCGTTGCTTTTCCATTGCCGTTTATTGAAGTGGTCTTGACTTTCTCGAGAACTTCAAAGTCATCGGCACCGGAGCTGCTGGATACTTCTTCTATCTCTTCATATTCTTCCTCAACTGGAGCGTTGTTCAAGAAACGACCAATCGTTTGGTCAAAGGCAAAGATCGGGAGGCGGAAGAGTGCGGTTTCTCTCATGGTAGGGGCAGGAAGCTCGTCAAGCTAAATCGTATTAGTGAAATGTTTCCAAAGCATAATGAGATCAACTTACGTCAAGCAAAAATTCTCGCATTTTACCATCCTCACCAGGTTGTTCCAAGTATACATTATTAGATGAATCGACAATAAGCACTTTGCCATTTCCAGCAACTACCCTCTTCTTTGGTCCGGTAATAGTTGTTGGAGTTCCAGGTGCGGAGGCCTTGACCTTCTTGGCTTTCTTTTCAGATTTGTCTTTCTTGGAATCCTTCTCCTGCATGCGTCTCTGTCTTCGGTTCATTGGTTGAGCCATAGGATCGGAATCAGCATCGGCATCTGTTCCAGGTGTGGAGGTTCCATCAAGGCCAGGCACATTGAGATTGGCATTTCCACCCCATGCAGTATTTCTTGCGAATGAGATATATCTTTCAACAAACTCGCGCTGTCTCTTCCAGCTCAAATATAGGGCCAGATAATGACCACCGCCTCCAACGAAGATGAAGAGTCCCATAAGCACCGAGCCAAAACCAGGACGAAAGCGAGCATAGTAATAACCAGTACCCTTCCACTTTGGAAATCCGTTCTTCAAAAAATGATCGTAACGCGCGCGACCCTCTCCCAAAAGAATCTTGTTTATTAGGCCCAAACGAGTGAATCGATCGCTGGCTTCTTGGTAATGTGTCTTTATTTCGGCTTGGGAAGGACCCTTCGAGACTCTGACACCTGGCTTCTTGTTCTTGGAATTTTCGTCATTTCCTGTAGATTTATCGGCAACGAATTGAGCCTTGACTTTATCTGGATGTTGAGTACGAGATTTCTTTTTGTATGCAGCTCTTATTTCCTCTTGACTGGCAGATGATTTGATGTCGAGGAGATCATAAAAGGTGACCTCATTTCCTTCATGGGTAGCAACTTCGTTCTGCAGACGAAAGATTTCCTGATCTATAATTTGCTATGAATGAGCCAATTGATCCAATTGATACATTTCAGGGTGCACAAGACGCAAGGTGTTGACTTACCTTCTTTACTCCATGCTGCGACAAACGCCAAAAGGCAGGCCAATATGGCAAAGGTATAGAAAGATCCTCTCATCTTGACGAAATGAACGAAGAAGAATTGAAGAGGATCAAAAAGAAGAAGAAGAGGAGGAAGAAGAAGTACACGGAAGATGTGCTCCTTCTGTTGTTAATAAATAATACTATACTATGTATCCTACTCTGTACTTTTTGGAAATATAGATGACAGCGAGGTTTATTCGTTAAGAGATAACTGACTAATGCACCCACCGCTTAAATTTCTTAGTTCTGGACTTGTGGGGTGTATTTTATTTTTTTAATATATATTTATTGAAAAAGATTGTTATACCAAGCCCTCCAGACTTAGTATATATTCCAACATCCCCTCTATACTTAATATAGGTCTCACTCTCTGTTTTTTTAATACAACCAATCACACTTGGCTGAGAGGGCTATCCCACTACTTTTAAGTATTCTGGAGCTAAAATATGGATTTCCAGTTGGATCTCGTTTGGGAGCGGATCCCGAAGTTAAACCGGAAAGCAGTACTAAACATATTTCATTTCGTGTATTATACCATTGCGCCATCCGGGCTCATAACCTATTGTAAAAAGATTTAAAACATTATTATTATTATATACAGAGCTAGAAGAAAGCTCTGTAATAACTATAGATTATATCTAATAGATTGTATTAAGTCTTATTAAATAAAACTAGACTTTTTTAATAAATATATAATATAATTTAAAAAACACAAAAAAAGTAAGAAACAGAATTTTTGAAATATAGATCCACAAACCATCTGAACACACTACAAATACTCCCAGAAACATGCCCGGAAAATCAAACCCTCCAAAATCAAAATAACAGACTTATTATCGTTGTCTCAAGATTCTCGCAGATCACTATAAACCCCGATTATAGGATCTACAAAGAGATTTTAAATAACTACCAAAATGATTTCATTTGAAGATTACAAAAAAACAATCATAAAGGAATTAAATATATTAATGAAGATATTAATAATATTTATATTTAAACAATAATAAACTATTAATATTATCAAGAACAATTATAAAAAGCTTTTCAAAGTTCAGGTCAACTTAGAAATTATAAAGCCTTTATAAAAGATGATTACAAATAGATTCCAAAATATCGAAAACAAAATAAAGATAATGAACAAGAAGAAGTCCTAAATAAAGATTGTAAGAAAGAAGATAACATCGAGATCTATTCAATATATAGACATCTAAGATATAATCTACAAACCAATTATAATCTATACAAATGAATACAAGATTATTTTAAACCCAATAAAAACCACAATCATAAAAGAAACAAATAATAAAATATTTATAAATCTAATCAATAAACTAATCCTTAATACCAAAACAATAGCTATTAATAAAAGATTAAAACAGAAATATATAATGATTATAATTAATCAGGAAAAATATAAAGCCTTTACAAATAACAATATATAACTTCAATAAATATTCCCAAATACAAAAGCAAACTATTCAATAAATCTTATTATAATATATAGAATATATATAGAAAAGACCAGAATAGAAAATAAAGTTAAAAGGATAATATTCCTGACTTAACTAAAAAATGAAAACTATTCGAAATTGTTTAATATAAACCATTCCTTTTGATTATAAAAGAGAAATATTATAGACAAAAAGATATCATCTCTAATAATAATAATGATCTCCTTCAAAGCAGCCAATATATACTTTGTATAAAAGATATTATATAATAACGAGATCTTATAAATTATTATATATAATATAATATTTATCTCAAATAGATATTATAATTATCAAAAACTAAATCATTATTGCTTCAGAATATATAACAAATGAATGGTATATAGGAATTATATAGAAAAACATTGAATAGATATCTATTTTAAAGCAAATATAGATTACAAAAAGGAATAATAATATATCAATTATAAAGACAATTATTGGATATAGAACCGATTCGTATACAAAAAACTAATAAAAAAATATATAACAATCCAAAAAATAATACTTTATACCCCGAACAGATTCGTAGTCAAGTAAAAGGCCTAGATCTTTAATAGTAGAGGTCCAAATCAATTTCAATTTACAAGGGATTAAGAACCAATATAGAAAAGACAAAAAGATAACCCATTGAAACGATCAACGGATAGCCGCAATTCATCTATAAATATCCCAATATTACAATGGAATATAAAAGATTCTTTTTATTTTCAAAACTCTTTTATATTAATATAAAAGAATTCGTCCCTTATTAATATTCTAATTAGAAAATCATCGAACTTACCAAACAATAATAAATAATATATTTCAATTCAATATTCTATAATATAATATCAATAAACAAAAGATTATTATAATTCAGATATTCAACTTCTTAAAAGCAATATAATATTATATCATTATTATATAAGAATTATAGATAAATAAATTCAATAAAAGTATATACAATGGAAATGAAAACTAATATCTCATTCATAAATAAGAAGTAGAGACAAAAGTAGCTATCTTTATTAATAAAGCCTTGGATATTCAATAATAAACATTCAAAACCCTTTCAGAAGATATAAACTTTATATAATTAAAAATTCAAATTATGAAAATCGAACAAATTATACAAATAACCAATATATACAATTTTATTCCAAAAGAATATTATCAAATAATAAGATTGTTTATATTATTATTTATCGAAATAGAACTATCAAAACATAATACAAAATATATCATAATCGGGGATTTCAATCTATATCATCCTTTATAGAAAGAAACAATCAATAAGATATCAAAGATCTATACCAAATATCTAATTCAAATAATAAAAACCAGACAAATGGAATTATTGATATTGATAAGCTCTTATATATAAAACAAAGATTTAATATCTATAATAATCGATCTAATATAAATAAAGAAAAAGTTATCTGAATTACTTCAAGAATATAGAAGCAGAGATGAGCTAGATTTCGGCTTTAATTATATTCTATTCTATATTTCATTCGTTATCAACCCGGTTATTTACAATCGACTCTCAAAGCTCCTTTGGAAATCACTTGTAAGCTGGATTAAAAAAAAGTATTTAATAATTATAAAGAAAGAAACATTTGGTTTCCTTAAATTAAATATCTAAAAGGATATCGATAAATATATAGACGAAATATAATATTGTATTATAAAAACAAAAACAGAGATTCTATTTTTTTCGAACTTTTCAAAACATAATAAATTATATTAGTCCTCAAAATGCTTTATATTAATAAAATATACAAAAATATTATAATAGGAATTCTTTATTATTGATTCCTTTATAATATAATCAAAGTACAATAGAATTTATAGAATAAAAAAAAAGATAATTAATAAAGAAATAATATTATACTTTTATAACAAAATCGTAGAAATAATAAATAAGAAAGAAGGTATATAAAATATCGAAAAATAAATAAAGAACAAAAGTCATTTTTTCAAGGTTACACCTTAATTCCTGGACCTTCTGATCGAAGAAGAGATAATATCGAATAGATTCCGAAAAGCATTTATATTAGAAGACTATTATTTTGCCCCTTCTCTTTTAGCTGATTTAACGGATATAGACAGCTATTTTAACAAACAATATCATTATTCTATTATATTGGATATACTATTTATTATTGATATAATAGATATAAGAATAACAATAACAAAACTCCTAAATCATAAAGCTTCAAAACCATCGAAAATACTAAATCATATAATTAAAAAAGTATTTCTAGAGATTATAAATCAATTAACCTGGTTATTCAATATCTATTTAATTATTGAGTATTATCCAAAGAAATTTAAGAAAACCAAAACGATTATATTTTATAAAACAAGAAAAAACAAAAAAAAAATCAGATTATATCATCCGATCGTATTATTCAATACTATCAATAAGCTTCTAAAGAAAATGATTTCAAAAAAATTATTTTATATAATAGAAAACAAAAATCTTTTATCAAAATATTAAATAAGGGTTTAATTAGATTATAATACTATTATAATCTTTGAATTACTAATAAAACAAATATATACAATTTGGAATTTTATATCAGGATATATAATAAACCTTCTTAGCCTCGATATAATAAAGATATTCGATAATATTTTATATTTGTATCTATTATATATAATGAAAATAAAACAACTTCCAAATTGATTGATAATCTTTATAGAAAACTTCTTAAAGAATAAATCAAACAATATACAAATCGATAACTATATAAGTCTTTAATAGAAAGTATGTAATAGGATCCTATAAGATTCCTTATTAAGCCCGATTCTTTTCTTATTCTATAATAATGAATTAGTAGACATCTGCTCTATAATATATTGAAAGGGAAGCATTATTAGATTTATAAATGATATGAATATATTAATTTAAAGGAAATCGATAGAAAATATAATCAGGATTCTAAAAGCAATTTATAATAAATATCAGAATTGGGCCTGTTATTATAATACAAAATTCGCCCTAGAAAAATACCAATTACTTTATCTAATCAGAAACCCGAAAAAATTCAAAATGGATATATTATTGTAATTCGATAAGATAATAATTCCCCAAATAGAAGTATCAAAATATTTGATTTTTATATCGATAAGAAACTTCGTTATAAAGAATATATTAAGAAAATGAAAAAAAAATTGGAAACTCAAATATTATTCTTTATTTATATTATTGCTTCAATATAAGATATATTATTATACAATATTAGATTGATTTGTAAAACAATAATATTCCCAATTATTATATATATAACAACAATTTAGTATACCCCTAAATTCTATAAAGAGAACCTATAGATTATACTACAACGTTTTCAAATATAACAAAATAAATATTTAAGAATAATTAGTAGAGTATACAAAACGATATCGATTGTAATATTCTATATGGAAACTATATATAAACCCTTTGATTTCTTAATAGACGAACTTCAAATTATTATAAAATATAGATTCCAAATAATAGAATCGTAAGAATTTATCCGGCAAATATATAAAAGAGCTCAAAGAAGTATATATTATTTCAAAGAGAGAATTTATAAGATCTTTATTATACTAACAATAATAAAACACGAATAGGTATTAGAAAAGATATATATTTTAGATGTAACCGATAGACTCTTGAAGGCAAAAGAAAGGTTATCTATAAATAAGATTATTAATTAATATAAAGCTAAAGAGATATTATAAAAAAAGATAATAAAAGAATGGCGAATTAGATAACAAAAAAGGATCTAGAGGATATATAGAAAACGAACATCTGCTTCATCAGATTTCAGAATCAAGAAAGTTAAAATAATAATATATAATGGATTAACGAAAGACCTTAATATAATAATTATAAATATCAAAACCGAAAAGTTAGGCCTCAATAGGTTCCTTATAAGTTACAAAGTACTCGATACCAACCCAATATACGATTGATATATATAATATAATCAAAATATTAATCATATTATTTTCTATTATTCTATATTTTATAAACAACGAAAACTTTTAGGAACTTATAAAATTAAATCCGGTAAAGATTTGATTTACAATAAAAACAAAATACAAACAATAGTATATTAATTCATGAGATTAGGAATTCTCTTATAATATAGTTTATTATTGGAATTAATTAATGATGTCTAAAATAAAAAAATTCCGAAATCATCGAAAAGCGATATATAATACTTAATCAGAAACTTTATAAATCAAAACCTTATATATTATCGAAAAAGAAAGCTATTATAGTAGTCTCATTATCGATATTAAACTTTTTATCAAAATAATTATTTTAAAAAAAGAAATTAATATAAATATTGAAACAAAAGAGAATATCGACCTTAGTTTTCCAATAATCCAAGAAAGAAACTATAATTGTAATCAATATTTCCAAAACCTCGATTTGATAAAAATGAATCGAAGCCTTATCAATAGCATTTTTGGTTTTGAAAAGAAATACAACCTTTATAATAATTATATCGTATAATTTATACAACTTCTGATACACCGGATCTATATCAACAGATCAGAGTATATCATTTATAATAGGGTTGCAAAGCATTGTCTTCTGATAATGGATACTATAAGTATCAATGAAGTCTTAAAAACTCCAACCCTCAAGATGTTTATCTTCAGAAAGGGCCCTATATATAATAACAATATCAAAGACATCTTTTACAATTTCCATATATCTAGAAAAGATCTAAAAAAAACATTAATTATCGAATTACAAAATATAAGATTAAAACTGGATATATTACAATAGATAGTCTTTTTATAATAACAACGATTATATTTGTTATTTATATAAATATATTTTAAAAAAGGATCTAAAGTAAGATTATATAAACACTTTATATAATATCTATATTCTAAATATAAAAAAAAGCAGGATCGAAATAACAATTTATTGTAACGATTACCAGTTTTCTTAAACAATATTATAAAAAGTGTTTAATTTGAAATGAAATATTATAAAAAAAATAAAAAAATAAAAACAAAAGAGAAATAAAGAGAATTTGATATAAAAACTAAATAAAGAAAAAAGAAAACTTTAGACAAAATCAATTGAGTTTAAAACCAATTACATTATACAAGAATATATATAAATATATATATATAGAAAATAATAAAAAACAAAAGAAGGGAAAGCTATACAAAACAATAAGAAAGTAATTAAAGAATGGCCTCTAATACTACAATGGATAATAAACGTACAACTAATCAATCCATTCCGAATTCAATCAAAAACCTCAATATTATTAATCATTATCTTCATTTCTATATTACTCATAGATTATAAGTTTTCGATATTACAGATAGTATTCGCAGACAACCTAGGGAACCCTTGAGGAATTAAAGGTTTTTGAAGTTTATTTTAATCTGTTTTTCCTTATAACCTTATATAATACAAACCAACAGTTTATTACATAGTCTGTATAGTATAGCTTAATATAAATCAAATCGATTATGAATTTACTACTACTACTATTATAATATAATTTATTAATATATAAGTTATATTACTATATGGGCCATTTCAAAATCATATCAAAATTCATCTTTTTTTAATATTTGTATTCTAAAAACTAATCAATATTTTCGAAAAAGAAAAACAGATTTAATAAGTTTCAAAAATCTAATAT
>NGKH01000023.1:625587-636149 GCA_002162575.1 Sclerotinia glacialis
TGAATACAAAATCTAATAAATTAAATCTTTTTTTTTTCTAAAGATAATATGAATTATTATAATTATAGATATTATAATTATTTTGATATATTAATAATATATATTATCCTTTAAATTATATTATTATATTATCTCATTGATTATAAATTCTATATTATAAAGATGCCGCTTTGTATCCTTTGATAGTTCTTTGAATATCTGTCTGCTTTTTTTCTTCACAATCTTGAATTAAATGATCTTGTTGTTTATAATAATGATATAAACCAAAGCGGCGTTCTTTGAATTTCTAATATTCCTTATTGTTTATTGTTCGTTTTCGTATTATATCAAGGTTTATAAGTTCTTCTAGGTTTGGAATAACAATAGTAGATCGGGGGTTTTGAACTTGGACTAAGAAGTTGTTTGATTTGAATAATAATAAGATTTTTAAATAATAATCATTTTCCTAACAATTTTGATTTTATAATTGAAATTTCTTTTTCTAACCTTTAATATCATTCAAATTGATAAAATATATATTATATTTCATTAAAGTCATTAATTTATTAATAATTTTCTATTTCATAACTGAGATTATTTTATAATTGGATTTCTTATTGAGATTGTTTGAATATTATAAAATTATAAAGAATGAAATAAAAATTTGATTATCTATTATATAAAGTTTATCGAATTTGAATTTGAATATATATTTATATTTTATATTAATTGAAATATAAAGATCGTTTAATTTGATAAGGAATTCTTAAATTGTAATAATCGAAGATGTTCCTTTTATAATTTCGTAGGTATCTTTTTATCTTTTTTGATATATAATCTTTTCAAATAAAGATATTATATATAGAAACTTTTTCTTTTCTATATTAAATATAAATATATCAAATGTTTAATAGATCTGGATATTTAATTTCTATAATTCATATTCCTTTTATTATTGTAATACGTTATGTTTTTCGCCTTTGAAAAATTCAGGGTTTTTCGAGGTCTATTATATTTGATTAAACGCAATTTGTAAAGCAGTTGGTAATGCAAATGTTTATACAGATACAAGTTGTGTTTCTAAGGAATTGCGAATCGTTTATTCGGTTTGCAAATCTTTCTTTAAGATGTTTTGGATTGTTTGATCTGTTTGGGAATCATTTTCTAATACAGATATATAAATGAAGTTGTTCTGGAAATAGTTTTCGAATATTATAAATATATAAGTCAAATAATCTTTTATAGATTAATAACCTTCAATTTAAATAAATAGATAAACAATTAAATCGAGGTTTTTGAATTTGATATTTGGCAAATTGGACAATTCGTTTGAAATCTATTGTTATTGATTGAAGAGCTGTTTGATCTAAGTATATATATTATCGAATATCAAAGTATCTAAAAAGATCATTGATGTAAAAAAATTAGATGGAGTATTCTCTCTATATTAGGGTTATTATTGTTCATATTTGTGAAGTGGCGAAGATGAAGGGGAAGCAAATAATCAGGGTCTAAGATTTATTGTCTGGATTGTAATCGAGGATTCAAGATCAAGATAGGATCAAGATCGGAGTCGGCAGGTGAAATCGATGTAATTTTTAATTTTTAAAGGTAAACAAAAGATTGTATTTCGGAAGGTCAAGATCAGACTATTTCTATAACAAAGTCTTTTAAAGGGTAGAATATACTATTATAATATAAAGAGACTATAAATAATAAACAAAATATATAGTATTCTACAAAAAAGAAAGAAAGTATTCTGAAAAAATATCGATTATATAATAAGGTGTAGATACCTTAAGACAGCCATATATAATCCAGCTAGGAACGAGTAGTGAACCTGTAACTGGAACGAATCTATCACGGCGCCAACTACATGTTCTGTAGTTGCCTTTCGTACCTAAGGCCCCCATCATTAACGTGTCTAACATACTCTACTTTCTTTCTATAAGTAGACTCTTTTTTTCTCATAGTTCTTTTATCTTTATAATACAATATAAGTCTTTATCTACTCTTTGGTTGTACGACCTTACCGTGTGACTTTATTATAACCTTATCATAACTTTATTATAACTTTACTACACTCTTATTATATAATCATATTATAATTTTATTATCATTTTATTATTACTTTATTATTATTTTATTATAATTTTATTATATAACCTTATTACAATCTTATTATAACTTTACTATAACTTTATTATAATTTTATTATAACTTTGAATTATATCTTAATAATTTATACTATTAATATAAAAGTTATTATAGTTTTATATCAGAAAAAATCCATCGAAACTAAATCCTGATTATATTATTTATTATATCTATCGCTAATCTATCGAACATCCTTATTATTATCAATTAAACTCTACAAAAAATCGCTTTATATTTACAAAAACTATAAAGATAGCCGATTAAATATCTATATCTAATTTATTTCTATTATCCTTGTTTTTAAATTATATTATCAACAATATTGAATCAAATATCTCTATATTTATAAACTTGTTTATTAACCCAAATACTACACATTTCGCAATTATATAAACTATATTCGATTTGATCGAATCAATTATAAATTTATTACAAATTCAAACCTTTACAATATAAGTTCAAATCATTGATATCATATTCCAAATCATTGATATTCAATCAAAGAATATTATATTGGAAGTTACCATTGAAAATTATATTCTATAATAATCTACAAACCCTATTTTATCGAAAATACTTCGTTGCCCCCGATAAATTCAATGATAACAAATAAAATATTATAAAACAATAAGATCAATATATAATATTCTATAATATAATTAATCGTTATTTGATTATAAATTACGAAAACAAATCAGAGTTCTAAAAGATCACTTTCTTTATCAATTTATTCTTTAGTCTTGTTTATACAAACAATCAAATATACTTCGATATAATTATTAATAATCTATATGATTCCAATCTTTAATCTTTTAGATGATATATAATAATTGATATCTAATATAAATTGAACAAATAATATCAAACCCTTGATTTTTCATATAAAACCTCGATAGATTACAATAAATATAAAATGAAGAAAACTCTATTCAACAATTTCATTATAGAATTTAAACAATTTATAATCAAGTATAAGAAAACCAATAAACGACAAATCATTGATTTCAAACTCAAAATACTATAAGATTTGATTAAAACTTTATTCAATCATCAAAATAAACCTTTTGTTATAGATATCGATATATAAATAATTTGATAACAAAATATCTATAATGATTTGAAAGAATATATTTATTTCGATAATCAACAAAAGAATTACAATTTCAATTTCAATTATGATTTCAATTGTAATCAATCCAAACTATATAATAAAAAACAAATAATTACTATTCTTTCTAAATTAAACCCTTCAAACAACTTAATATAATTAAATACTGTTTATTAAAATCGATACCCCTTTTTCTATTATTTTTGAGAATAATATTTCGATTTTGGTTTTTGCCTTTATTATAAAAAATCTAATTATATTAAAGATAGATACAAAAAAAAACGAATTAATAAAACAAAATATAATATCAATATCAATATAAAATATATCTTTTATATCAAATATATTCCTTCTATCAACCGCTTTTTTACAATCAATCAATACCAAAGCCCTGGACCTTATCGTATTGTTATTATCTCTTCGTTTTTGAATCTATTCCCATCAATAAAACGTTTTATATTATTATACTACACCTCCCCGTGTTACGGGGACAGCCTCTTGGCCACACAGAAATGGCTATAGAGTTCTGAACGCGAGGTAGGTTTAAACTAAACTTCAAACAGATGGTCGATAAGATAGTATAATAATTAGGTTTGCTATTTTTGTAATTATATTATAAAAGTAATGATTATTCTTAAACACAAAGCTTTATATTATAATGGAATCCTATCTTCTTATATAGATCTTTATATTCTGGAGCATTCAGGACCTTTTGAGCTTCTGGACCTAAATATTTTATAGACCTTACTTTATTATACCTGATATACAAAATCCATTATATGAATGGCTATATCATATTATCTATTGTAACACTATCCCTTTTTTAAGCTAATATTTGTCTCAAACATTTATATAACGTGGTTTCCCTATTTAATCGTATTAATCAATGAATAGTGTTTCTTCTTCATTATACCTCCTATACGATCTAAAAAATATAAAGAGTATATCGAATTAGTTTTGTTAATCGAGTTTTGTAATATCGATATACCTTTGTATATTTATTATAATAAACATTCTCATTATTATATTGTTTCTAAGGAAAGTTTTGTTCATTGCAACAAATATATTCATTGTAATCAAAAATGTAATATTTCTGATCCTTTTATTAACAATATAATAAATATTGTTTATAAACAAAAACATTTGGATCAAAAATATAAAACTACTTTATCTAAATTTCTTTGTTTAGACAAACAACAATGTTTCCTTTGTAATTATGTTTCTGAAATGCTTTTTTATGATCTTTTTATAATAAATGAATTAAATATAATAAAGAAACAGGAAAGGTTAAAAAATGAATATATGGAAAAAAAGAAGATCGATACAGCAATTATAGTAGTTGCTTTTAATAATCCTTTTTCTTTCGATTTCCTCGATTATTCGTTATTGCCGATGTTCGACATAGAAATTGAGGCTTTATTAGCAGATATAGGTATTTCAGGTAGAATGCCTATAATTTTTCAGGGCAGTTGAGATCTTTTTTGAGTTCCTATATGTTCTCTAAATATAGGTAATCCAATTATTTGATCAAATATTTGATTTTGTCTCTGATATTTTTATAATCTAGTATTATTTCGATATTATATATAGCTTTTGGGTTGACTGGTTCGATTTCAATGAATAATATATTTGGTATTTCTGATGATATTGATTCGAATAAGGATATATAGAATATTGGATGGATATTCATAGTATTGGATAGTTTCAATTGATAATTAACAGAACTTACTATTTTGTCAATCTTGAATAATCCTAGTTTCCTATAATCTAGTTTATTATTTAATCTTTTCATATCAATATTATATTGTAACAAGTAAACTTTATCCTCTTCTTTTAGTGTTGGTTTTATACTACGCTTTTTATTATAGTAAACTACTATATGTAAGGATATGAATTTTAAATCAAAAGATAGTTGTTTTTGAAGATCTTTAAGTTGTTCAATTTTAATAATGATTGATTTGGTATTTGTTTCTTATAATATCGGAATTCTATATACTTTAGGATTAAAACCAAAGTTAATATATATTGATATAATCTTCATAATTTCTGTTTCCGATATATTATATATAAATTGAATTATAAATAATAATTCTATTCAATTATCTTGTTGATAATTGATGTAATATCTAAGGTATACTTTCATTGTTTGATTAATTCTTTTTGTTTGATTATCTATTTATAAATAAAAGGAAATAGATAGCTTTCTTATTACTTTTAATAATCCTATAAATATAATCCAGAACTTTGAAGTAAAGAGTTTGTTTTTATTTGAAATTATCTGATCTGGTATTTTATATATACTAATTATATTCCTGAAGAATATAAAAGCTAATTGTTCAATATTTTATGATTCTTTGAACAATATTATATATATGAATTTCATTAATCTCTTTATTATAACGAATATAGAATCGTATTCAACTTCTATAATAAGATCTTTAGAAAATGATAGTTTAACCACAAAGTCCTATATAATAAACTTCTATAACTGAAAAAGCATATCTGATGTTTGAAGCTAATTATACAGAACATATCATGATGACTTGTTCCAGATACAGATATCACAATTCCCAATAATTTCTTCAACTATCTTTCTTATTTATAGGAAGTAATTAATTTCCTTAAATCTTACAAATATTCTTATAATCCCTTAATAATTATATATTGATAATTTGTATTGTTCTATTACAAAAGTCTTTGATAAATGATTAGGAATATATATCTTTCTATAAAAATAGATTATTCCATCCTCGAATATAAATCCTGATTCTAGTTTTTTTAGAATATATATTGTTATTATATCAGCTTTATAATATCCTTAAATTAAAATGTAAAGATATTCGTCTTCTAATCTATATATAATTACAAATTATAATATATTATAAACTAAAGAATTACTTTGTTCTTTAAATATTGTATAGGATTCATAACTCTTGTTTTCTTGATATTCTGGTTTTCAGTTTAAAGTATTCGCTTTAATATTTTCTGTTCTTTTAATATATGAAATTCTGAAATTGTATGTAATTATAGTTTCCGATCATTTGATCTATTGTTTGTTGAATTGTTTTGTAATGATGAAATAGATTAAGTTCTTATAATCTGTAAACATTTGTATTATATATTTGGATTCTTTCAGATACATTCTTTATTCCTTGAATATTTCGATTATTGCTAAGAATTCTTTGTTATAAATCTTATAGTTTAATTCTATTAATAATAATTTTCAGAAATAGAATATAATTGATTATTATTTCCCATCTTTATTTAATTGATTTAATACAATACCAATAACAAAATCCGAAAAGTCTGTTTCAATGAAGATCTCCTTTTTTGGATTGGATATAAACAATATTAGCTCTTTGATTATTATTTGCTTGAATATCTCGAATAATTTTGTTACTTTGATAATCTAATCGAATGTTCTTTGATCTTTTCTAGTAAGATCAATTAAATGAACAATAATTGTCGAATATCCTTATATAAATCATTAATAGAAATTAACAAATCCTAAAAAGGATTATATTTCTTTTATATTGATTAGTTATTTTCATTCGAGCATTATTTTAACTTTATCTTTATTTATCTTGAATTTTTGATTTGATATTGTAAATCCTAGGAATTCTGTTTCTATAATATAAAATTTGTATTTGTTAAATTTGCAAAGCAAATCTGAATTTGTTAAACATTTTAGAATATTATTGATATCTTTGATATATTGATCTTTATTGATTGAATATATCAAAATATTATCCAAATAATATATATAGTATATATCAAGATACTTTGATAATATATTATTTATAAATTGTATAAATATTGTTAATATATTGATTAATCCAAATAATATGATTTGATATTCGTAAAATCTGTATCTATATTTGAAAACAGTTTTCTATTCTTCGCCTTCTTTGATTCTAATTAAATAATAATCATTATATAAATCCATTTTCGTAAATATTATGGCTTCATCTAATCGATCTCTCAATTTTATAGCTAATGAAAATGAGTATCGATTTTTCATAATAAATATATTTAACTTTCTATAATCCACAATTAATTTTCTAATACTGTCTTTTTTAAATATCTATATAATTGGATTTGATACTTTGGATAAAGATTCTTTAATCTATCTTTTGATTAAATTGTTATCGATATATTGTTTGAGTATCCTTAATTCATTGATTAATATTGTATAAATTAGGGTATATATTAATATTTTGCCTTTTTTCAATATTATATTATAATCCTATAATTTGTGTTTTAGTAAAGTATATTAGGTTTCTGGTTCTTCGAAAATTCTTGTATATTTCTGGTATTATTCAAATACATCTTTCCGAAAGGAATCCTGGATTAGATATCCTATATCATCAATATTATTCGCTTTTAGCTTTCTTAAACATATATTCTATTTCGCAAATGTTTTTTGCAATTCTATATAATTGTTTGTATATTAATCGAAACTCACAATTTCTTTAAATCAATCAATAATAGAATTGTATATCTTCAATTATAATATCTTTAAAATAATTTGTTGATTTTCAAATAGAACAATATCAAATTGAATAAACTCTTTATATTAATTTATATTCATCGATATTAATTGAATCTTTTGCGATATTATACTATCAATCTTTGCTAATTGTTCATCAATTAACTACAATTGGTAAGGTTTCGATTTCGTATAAAGCTGTATTCCCAAATACTTCACAATTTCTGATGTTATAAAATTTCCTATAATTTTTGAGTTTATTATAATTTAGATTATTTGTCCATTTATATTAGTTTTATAATAAATCTGTTCTGCCTAATTTATTATATTCAATTGATTTTGATCAATTTGTAAATATAGATCATCATTGCCTAAAAGTGCAAAGTTTCATAGTCTATCTTCTTTATCCAATAATTTTGTAATATCTATATCTCTTTTTATTTTATTATTAAATATATCCTTTCAGATTATTATTAATATATTACCATTTTATATTCTTAATAGATTTCCTATTATCAATGATAATATTATAATCTGAATTATAAATTGATATTCATTACTTACTTTCTTATATAAGAAAACATTATTGCTTTCGATCTCTATATTTGGATGATAGTAAAAGACTTCCTATATTTCATCAATTTTTGAGTATATTATATATTCATAATTAATCCTTTTAATAAAGGATATATTGATGATAATTCTATATTATAGAATTCGATGTTTATCGATGAATCATACTTCGTAGGTTTCTTCTACTTGAGCATTGATTATATTGACGTTCTCATTAAAGATTCCTTCATCTATATTTCCGAACTTCCAGATACAGCGATTCCATCCATCGATTTCTTGAATAATCTATAGCTCTTTTTAACTAGATTCTCTATTAATCCATTATAAATTCTCAATTTCTTTTTCGAATTTGTCTTGCTCGAGTTCTTCTTCAATATATATTAATAATTGATTTGTAAATAGATCCATTTTATTAATTATATATAATTGAAGAATAAAGATAGCATTAAATTGATCTTTGCCGAATTTCTTTTTTTGGTATCTATTTCTTTTTATATTGATATTATCTTTGCTTCGATATTGTTTTGTTTAATAATCTGTTTTTCTATATTCAAAGTACAATTTGTTATCTTATTATTGCTTCTTCTTTGAATCATCTTGGATTGGGGTTTTGTAAATAGCATTCAATTCTATAGTATTTCTATATCATTATAGATTATAATATTGTTTATCTTTGTTCTTTCGGTATTTCCTTTGATTTCGATCTCTTTGAGATTTGTAAGCCCATTGATTTGTTTTGTACTCATAAAATCAATCATTATATTCAATAGATTCTTCAATCAGATCGTTCAAATCTTTGTTTACAAATGATCTGTCGAATTCTAATCTAATTTCTAATTTAAGCTTTTTATAGTAATGGTTTATAATAGTTATCGAATCTCATCCTGTTATTTCTGTATATCGTCGGAATTCTGTAGTATATTTGACAACTGATCTTGTTTGCTTAATATTAAATAGTTTTTCCTTAACTACTTTTTCTTTATTAATATTACCAAATATTCTTCGAATCTCTTTCTTAAATCTATTAAAGGTATTGAAGATTATTTTGATTGATTGTATACGATCCGAATTGCTATGTTCGAAGTAATCGTATAGATAAAGTTGAATCCATTTAGATACTTCTCCTTTGAAATACAATATAATCTATACACTTTTGAATGAACTATTAGTGAACTTGTCTTTATTGAATTTAAAGTACATCTCAAATTGTAATAGGAATATCTCGAGTTCCTGTCAGTTTCCGGTATATTTGTTTGGTAAAGCTATTTTGAGGGTTTTGTTGATTGTAATGTTTTTGGATTCTTCTATAATGATATCGTTGTCTTTATTGATTGTCTAACTTGTTGAAGATGTATTGTTATATTGGGTTTTTTATAGAATATTGCTGGTAATCGCTATATTAAACAATTGATATCAATTCGATGTTTGAAACAATAATAATGCTCAAAGTATTATAAAGACAACCTTTTAACCATACAAAAATAATTATAGAATTTTGAACATGAAATAGATTTAAACTAAACTTCAAATAAGTAATCAATAAGATAATATAATAACTAGGTTTGTTATTCTTATAATTATACTATAAAAATAATAATTGTTCTTGAATACGAAGCTTTATATTATAATGGAATCCTATCTTTTTATATAGATCTTTATACTTTGGAGTGTTCAAGACCTTTTGAGCTTCTGGATCTAAATCTTTTATGGACCTTACTTTATTATACCTGATATACAGGGTCCATCATGTGAGTGGCTATGTCATGTTACCTGTTGTAACACCCCGATCCCTTTCGGCCTCATCTAAGAAATCGATCTTAAAGAACACATTGAAGAATCAATTAAATCAGAAGAAAGTGAAAATCTATTTCCCTAGTCAAATAGATTAAAAGATTAACCTCAGTTTATAATTAAAAATCGAGGTTCTTTATAGGAAATTTACCTTTATAGATTAAAAGATCAATTATATTTAAGAATCCTTTATATCTTAAATTTATAAATAGTAAATCTTTTAAAATCTCAATAAAAATCTCTTTTGTATCTAATATAATTATTCTATTTATTAGCTTTATAAACAATAGAACAATGAATTATAACTTTATTAATAAAAAAATCGTTTTTAAATATTATATACTTATATATTTTCTTCTCAATATTCGGTATTTATTTTTAATTAATAGAAAACCTTTTGATATTGTTGGACAGACTCTAAGGGGGTTGTGTACACAATTAGTTAATAATAAAGGTCTGGTATTT
>NGKH01000023.1:643288-654162 GCA_002162575.1 Sclerotinia glacialis
TCTTTTTCAAGTTTTTTGTCCTCAAACAATTGATGATATCCAAATTATATATTTTATTTTATAATTGTTGTTTGTTATATAAATTGTTGATTCTTTTAATTTTAATAATCTTTATAATTGTATTTGAATAATTTTCTTCTTTGATTATAAGATTTCTTTTGTTTTTGGATATTGTAATATCTATAATAAAGATTTTGGTTTCTTAGAATATAGATAATGATATTTAGCAAGTATTTCTTTGTTTCCTTTTAGATTTATAGTTAATTGTTATATTGATATATAATGTTTTCATTTAATAAAGTAATAATATTTATTTTCGTTATAATTATCTATTATATCTTCGAATACTCATTTTTGGATTGATTCATTTTCATTATCCTTTCGTTTTAGAATTCGATCTTTCGTTGTTAGGGTTTTTGATTCGTTTATAATGTTCTGATTTGGAAAGTGTATATTCGATTTCATAGAATAAAAAGAGAGTAATGAAAGATTGGGAAGATTCGAATATTTTTTGGAAATTTGATTAAATATATATATAGATATATTTTTAGAATTTTATAAGATCCTATTTATTTGTTATTTAATTTTTTAGTTTTTCGAAATGTTTTTATATTCTTTGTACTGATATAGATCTTTTGTTCAACAATATATCTTGGAGAATCTATACAATATCGATTTGTATTTTCTTCGAAAACTATAATTGCTTGTTTCACAAGTATTTGGAATTGATTCAAGATCTTTTTCATTCTATTTATCGTTTTGTTTCCTTTAAAGAATTTATATTTTTGTATTAATATTATATCTAATAGATTGGGTTTATTTAATTCAACTTCTAAACTAGAATTTAAATTATAATTTATAAAGAAAAATAAATATTTTGTAATTTCCGATATTAAATTATTTGATATAAATTCGATTAATAGTAATCAATTCATTCAATTGTTTTGATAAAAATTAACGAATATATATAGATATTGTTTTAGAATAGAATTGATATATTTTGTTTAATTATTGGTTTAAGAATGAAAAGTAAAAGAATGTTTTAATATTATATTTAATCTTTTAAAAAATTGTTTCCAAAATCCAAAGACGAATTGGGAGTCTCGATCTGAAATGATATTATCTGGAAGTTTGTAGAGTATATAGATCTTGTTTATAAATATATCGATTAGTTTATTAATTGTTAGTATTTTTGTTCTGATGAAATACCTCATTTTTATAAGTCTATATATAACAATTAGAATATATTTAAATATCGAATTGTAATATTTGTAATCCAATAATAGTATTATATAATCGATTGAGATATCAGACCAAATACGAAAAAATACCAATAATGGTTTTAGAAATCTAAAAAAGGATGATTTTGACAATTTGGTATAGATACAAAATTCGTATATTTGAATATAAACATCGATTTCTTGATATATTTGTAGCCATTAATAAGTTTAAGAGATTAGATCGATGGTTTTGGTTCGTTCTGAATAACCGATTAGTTTCGAAGAATGTATTCGATATATTATTTGGATTTTGTGTTCATTATCTAATAAAACCCAAAGTTTTTTTCGATAATAAATCTTCTTATTATATACTTTGTAATCTTGTATTGTTATATATAAAACAGTTCGAAACTTCTTTGATTATTTAATTATATTTGAATCTTTAATTGTTTTTATCAATTATTTCATTATTTCGGATTTCTTATATATTTACTCGATGAGATTATCGATTGATTTGTTTTTTATAAATATTAAAATATTTATCAATATTAATATTGATTTATTGATTAAATTTTGATATAATTCGATATAATTCGATATCGAATCTATTGGCAGATAATATTATACATTTTTTGTTTTTTAAGCGTTTATCGTTTGGGTTCGAAGAGTTGGGACGATCTTTCTATCGTCTGTTTAAAGCGTTTGATCGAATAACTTTGGATTCTGATCTGTAGATTATACAAAAGTTATATTAGGAGAGGAACTTTAATTAATATATTTATTATTGATTCAATGCTTTTATTGTTGTAAAATATTCAAGGTTTTTATAATTAATAAGAATTCGAGATTCTTATCATAATTCTTATAATTTGGATCTTTATTCCTTTAAGGATTTGATAATCGTTAATAGTTTTTTATTATAGATTTTATAATTATATTTGATTGTTGTATACTTTGTAAAGAAGTATATAATTGGATATAAAATGTTGTTCTTATTGTATTAGAAGAGAACTTTCTTTGAAGTTTAATTTGATGTATTTGTTTCTAAAACAGTCTTTTTGTTATAATCAAAATATACAAAAACTGGGGCAATAACGAAAGCGAATTTCAATATTTCGAAAGTATTTTTGTAGATATTATTTCAAAACCAAAATTTGTTTTTTTCGTAATAAATTATTTAAAGATCGATAGATTTTAGAAAAGTCTTTTATAAATCGTTGATAGAAATTTGTAAATTCTAAAAAACGTTGAAGATCTTTAATAGATTCAAATTGTTTTTATAATATTATTGTTTCGATTTTTGTTTGATTTATTTCTATTTTATTTATTATTATAATAAAGTTTAGATATTGTATAGATATTGTTTCGAATTTGTATTTGTTGATATCGATTTAAAAATCTGTATTAATTAGTTTTTGAATTATATTATAGATATATTCCTTATATTGGTTTTTGTTGTTTGAGTAGATTAGAATATTATCGAAGTAAATTGTATAGTGTTTGTTTAATTTATTAAAAAATATATGATTGATATAATACTAGAACGAAGCGGATGTGTTATATAAACCGAATAATATTATTAATGATTCGAATAAATCAAAATATATAATAAAGATTGTTTTTCATTCATTTTTTTTTATAATACAGAGTTTGTTAAATATTGTAATAATATCGAGTTTGATATAAATTTTTGTACTATATAAAGTATCTAAAGTTTCTCGAATAATCAGGAATGGATATCGATTTTTTATTGTGATATTGTTTAATTCTTGATAATTTTAACAGATTTATATTTCTTTATTAGGTTTTATTATTAACAGTAATAGAATTGTAGATTAGGATCTAGATTTTCGAATAAAGCTTTTGGATAGATTTTCGTTGATTCATCTTTGAACAATTTGAAGTTTTAATAATGATAATGGATAGTTTTTGAAGTAAAATAGTTCTTTTTCTGGGATTAGTTTGATTTTATAATCCTATATTCGTTGGGGTGATAATATATCTGTATATTATAAAAGGAATATTGATAGTTTATCTCGAAGTCAATTGAATAGCTTTTCACGAATGTTATTGTTGCTAAGATTAGGTTTTTCTGTAAGGAATTTGATGATATCGGTTTCAAATATTTTTATAGATATATAGATTGATAACGATTATAACCTCAATCCTTAAATTCTAGATTGGGGTTTGCTTCTAATTTATATTCTTTATCTTTTATATTCTCAATTATAGCTTTCTGGTAATTGAAATAATCGATTTTGTCGAAATTAATTTTATTATAGTAAGGATATAATAACTTTATTATAATTATAATAAAATTATTATAATAAAGTTGTAGTAATTTTATTATAGTTATAATAAAATCACTATAATAAAGTTGTGGTGTAACCTTATTATAATGAGTTTGATTGGGTCTGTGTAACCTATAATCGTATAACAGTTTTTCTATTTGTAATTAGTATATAGAAGTTGTAGAGGCTTGAATTGATTGTTGTACGTTTTGGGGATAGTATAATAAAATATAATATTGAGATATAAACGAAAGAATCAACTTTGTTTAATCTATATATAAGTTGTAGTATTATAATTATAAAAGTTCGAAGATGAAAGGTATGTTTGAAGAAAGCTTGATTACAAAGAAAAGCTATATTTCCTGATAGTATTCTATAATAATTAATATAATGAAGTAATCAATAATGATATCGATTATATTGTTATCTATTAATTATAATTGATATTAATAAAGTAATTGTAATATTTGAATATTGTTGTTTTTAACAAAATCATAATTGACAAATGTTTTTCTAAAACATTCATTATTAATAAAGCTTATTATAAAAAAATATTTAGAATATATAAAAAACAAAATAGTTTTAACAAATAGAGATTTGTTATTTATAAAATTAAATTGTAATGATTTAGTATTATATATAATTTATTGTATTTATTCTGTATTCTCAAATGATCTTTATAAACGTTTTGGTATAAAGATTAATTTTTTCTTTAAAAGATTAACGATATTATAATAATGTTGAGTGTTTGTATATTCAAAACATTTTTTATTAAATGAAAGGAATCTTTCTCAATATAGCTTTGGAAAGTATTGAATCGGGTATTGTTGTGGTTATTATACGAAGGATTGAATAGTTTTGAAGAAAGTGTATATAGATTATTATAAATGTAAGAATTATAATTATTTTGGTATATAGATGATATATATTGTTTTTTGAATAGTATTGTTATATTATTTTTTTAATTATAGATTCTTTATTATAAAAATATAATTTTATATTCTTTAATAATCCTTTGAATATCTGTTTGTTTTTTTCCTTTATAATTTTGAATTAAATGACTTTGTTGTTTATAATAGTAATATAAACCAAAACGATATTCTTCGAATTTCTGATACTTTTTATTATTTGTTATTTGTATTATATCGAAATCTATAGATTCTTTTGGGTTTAGAACAACAATTGTTAACCGAGGGTTTTGGGTTTGAATTAAAAAGTTATTTGATTTGAAAAACGAATTTTTTAAATAATAATCGTTTTCCTAATAGTTTTGGCTTTATAATTGAAATTTCTTTTTCTAGTTTTCAATATTGTTCAATTCAAAAGAATATATATTATATTTCATTAAGATCTTCAATTCGTCGATAACTTTTTGTTTTATTACTGAGATTATTTCGTGATTGGATTTCTTGCTGAAGCTGTTTAGATACTATAAAATTATGAAAAATGAAGCAAAAGCTTGATTATCTATTATACGAAATTTGTCAAATTTGAATACAAATTTGTATTCTATATTAATTGAGATATAGAGATCGTTTAGTTTGATAAGGAATTCCTAAATTGTAATAATCGAAGATATTCCTTTTATAATTTTGTAGATATTTTTTCGTTTTTTTTAATGTATTATTTCTTCAAATAAAAATACTATATATAGAAACTTCTTTTTTTTTGTATCAAATATTGATATATTAAATATTCAATAGATCTGGATATTTAATTTCTATAATTTATATTTCTTGTATTATTGTAATATATTATATTTTTCATTTTTGAAGGGTTCGAGGTTCTTGAAGATCTGTTGTATTTGATTAAACAAAACAGTTGGTAATATATTTGCTTATATAGATACAAATTGTGTTTCTAAAGAATTACGAATCATTCGTTTGATCTATAAATCTTTCTTCATTTTTTGAGAATCGTTTTCTAATAAAGATTTATAATTGAAATTATTTTGAAAACAATTTTCGAAGATTGTGAATATATAACTCAGATATTCTTTAACAAATTGATTGTTTTCAATCTGAATAAAAAGATAAATAATTGAATCGAAATTTTTGAATTCAGTATCTAATAAACTGACTAACTCATTTGTAATCCATTGCTATTGTTTGAAGCGTTGTTTGATCTGTATATATATATTATTGAATATCAGGATATCTGAGAAAATTATTGATATAGATTAATTAAATAAAACATTCCTTATATTGAAATTATTATTATTCATTTTGATAGTGTAGTAGCGAAACGATCAGGATCTAAGATTTTTGAGGACTAGGATTTGGGGTCTAGAATATAATCAAGGATTCTGGGTCGAAGATTCTGGATCAAGATAGAAATCGAAGATGTTATTTTAATATTGTTTTTGATAAAGATCTATTGGGCAAATGAAATCGATGAAAAATAAAGATAAACAAATAAACAAAAGATTGTATGTTAGAAAGTCAAGACCAGATTGTCTTTATAGCAGGGTCTTTTTAAAAGGTAGAATATACTATTATAATACAAAGAAATTTTATAGATAATAGATAAAATATATAATATTCTATAAGGAAGAAAGGGTGGTTCTGGAAAAGAGCCGATTATATAGTAAGGTATAGATGCTTTAAGGCAGCTATATATGACCTAGCTAGGAACGGGTAGTGAACCCGTGACATCAGATTATATCGTTTGATTGTTTTATTCAATACTATTAATAAGTTCTTGAAGAAAATGATTTCAAAAAAATTATCTTATATAATAGAAAGCAAAAATCTTCTATTAAAACATCAAATAAAAGCCTGATCAGATTATAATATTATTACAGTCTTTGAATTATTAATAAAATAAATATATACAATTTGGAATTTTATATCAGAATATATAATAAACCTTTTTAGCTTCGATATAATAAAGGTATTCGATAATACTTTATATCTATATTTATTATATATAATGAAAATAAAACGACTTTCAAATTAATTAATAACCTTTATAAAAAGCTTCTTAAAGATTAGATCGAATAATATACAAATCGATAATTATTTAAACCTTCAATAGAAAGCATATAATGGGATTCTATAGAGTTCTTTATTAAACCTGATTCTTTTTTTACTCTATAATAATGAATTGGTGGATATCTGCTTTATAATATATCAGAAAGGAAATATTATCAAATTTATAAATAATATAAATATATTAATCTAAAAGAAATCGATAGAAAACAAAATCAGAATCCTGAGAACAATTCACAATAGGTATTAAAATTGAGCTCACTGCTATAATACAAAATTCGCCCTAAAAAAATACCAATTATTCTATTTAATCAAAAACTCAAAGAAATTCAAAATAAATATATTATTACAATTCAACAGAACAATAATTGTTTTGAATAAAAATATCAAAATATTTGGTCTTTATATCAATAGAAAACTTTGTTAAAAAGAATATATTAAGAAAATAAAAAAATAAATTGAAAACTCAAGTATTATTTTTCATCTGTATTATTGTTTCGATATAAGGTATAATATTAAATAATATTAGATTGATTTATAAAACGATAATATTCTCAATTATTATATATATAATAATGGTTTGGTATATCTCCGAATTCTATAAGAAGAATTTATAGATTATATTATAATATCTTTAAATATAATAGAATAAATGTTTGAGAATAATTAAAAGAGTATATAAAGCGATATTGATTGCAATATTCTATATAGAAACTATATACAAACCTTTCGATCTTTTAATAAACAAACTTCAAATTATTATAAAATATAAATTTCAAATATTAAGATCATAAAAGTTTATTCAACAAATATATAAAAAAGTATAAAAAAGAATATATTATTTTAAAAGAAAAATCTGTAAGATCTTTATAATATCAATAATAATAAAATACAAATAAATATTAAAAAAGATATATATTTTAGATATAATTAATAGATCTCTAAAAGCAAAAGAAGAGCCATTTATAAATAAAATCATTAATTAATATAAAGCTAAAGAGATACTATAAAAAAAGATAATAAAAGAATAACAAATTAAATAATAAGAAGAGATCCAAAGGATATATAGAAGACAAATACTTATTTTATCAGATTTCAGGATTAAGAAAGTTAGGATAATAATATATAATAGATTAATAAAAAGTCTTAATATAATAATTATAAGTATCAGAACCGAAAAACTAGGTCTTAACAGATTCCTTATAAGCCGCAAAATACCCAGTATTAACCCAGTATACAATCGATATATATAATATAATCAAAATATTAACTATATTATTTTCTATTATCTTATATTTTATAAACAATGAAAACTTCTGAGAACCTTTAGAGTTAAGTCTAGTAAAGATCTAATTTATAATAAGAACAAAATATAAATTATAGTATATTGATTTATAAGATTGAGAATTCTTTTATAATATAATTTATTATTGGAATTAATTAATGATATTTAAAATGATATTTTTCTGAAACCATTAGAAAACGATATATAACACTTAATCAAAACCTTTGTAAATCAAAACCTTATATATTATCGAAAAAGGAAACAATTATAATAGTTTTATTATTGATGTCAGACTCTTTATCAAAATAATCATTCTAAAAAAAGGAATTAGTATAAGCTTCGAAACAAAGAAGAATATCGATTTCGATTTTCCAATGATCCAAGAAAGAAATTATAATTGTAGTTAATGTTTTCAAGGCCTCGATTTGACAGAGGCGAATCGAAACCTTATCGACGACATTTTTGGCTTTGAGAGTGGGCACGACTTTCGTGATAACCATATTGTACAATTTGTATAACTTCTGATATACTGGATTTATATCGGCGGGTTAAAATATATTATTTGTAATAGGATTGTAGGGTATTGCTTTCTGATAGTGGACATTATAAATATCGATGAAATCCTAAAGATTCCAATCCTTAGAATACTTATCTTTGGAAAGAGCTCTATATATAATAGTAATATTAAGAGTATCTTTAATGATTTTTATATATTTAGGAAAAATCTAGGAAAAACATTAATTATCGGATTATAAGATATAAAATTAGAATTAGATATATTATAATAAATAGCTTTTTTATAATAATAATGATATTATTTGTTATTTATATGAATATATTTTAAAGCGGGATTTAAAATAAAATTATATAAACATTTTATATAATATTTATATTCTGAATATAAAAGGAGATAGAATCAAGATAACAATCTTTCGCAACAATTATTAGTTTTCTTAAACGATATTATAAAAAGCATTTAATTTGAAAGGAAATATTATAAAAAAAAGAAAAGAATAAAAACAAAAAGAAAATGAAGGGAGTTTGATATAAAAATTAAACAAAGAAAAAAGAAAACTTTAAATAAAGTTAATTGAGTCTAAAACTGATTATATTATATAGGAATATATATAGATATATATATATAGAAAATGATAGAAAACAGAAGAAGGGAAGATTATACGAAGTAATAAAAAAGTAGTTGGAAAATAGCTTCTAATACTATAGTGGATGATAGATGTATAATTAATCAATCTATTCTGGATTCAATCAAAGACCTCAATATTACTAATCATTGTTTTCATTTTTATATTATTTATGGATTATAAGTTTTCGATATTATAGACAGTATTCGTAGACAACTCAGGGAACCCCCAGGGGGTTAAAGGTTTTTGAAGTTTATTTTAATTTGTTTTTCCTTATAACCTTATATAGTACAGACCAACGGTTTATTATATAGTCTGTATAATATAGCTTAGTATAGATCAAATCGATTATGAATTTACTACTACTACTACTAATAGAATTCAAAAACCAGATATAAATCTTATAATAAATTTTTTAATTATTAATCAAATCTTATCAAAATATAATAAAAACCAATTAAAAAATTTTCGCCAAATCTTTATTATTAAAAAAGTATATTTTGTATTAATTATTGAAATATAAGTTTTCTAATAAATTTTTATCCCAGGTTTATCGATTTTTATAATTATAAACAATTGTTATAAAAAGGAGATATTATTATAATATCAATTATATATTTTGTAATTATCTTTTGTATCTAAAACCTCTATTATTAATATATCTAATATACTTTACTTTCTTTTTATAAATAGACTTCTTTCTTTCTATAATTCTTTTACTCTTATAATATAATATAAATCTTTATCTACTCTTTAATTATACAATCTTATTATATAACTTTATTATAACTTTACTATAACTTTATTATAACTTTATTATATTTTTATTATATAATTTTATTACAATCTTATCATCACTTTACTATCACTTTATTATTACTTTACTACAACTTTACTGTGTAACCTTATTACAACCTTATTACAACTTTACTATAACTTTATTACAATCTTATTATAGTCTTGAACTATATCTTGATAGAATCAAATGTATTTGGTTTATTGGTATTACTAATAATTCGAATAAATCAAAGCAAATAATGAAAGCTATTTTTCATTTATTTTCTTTTATAATATAGAGTTTGTTAAATGTTATAATAATATCAAATTTAATATAAACTTTTGTATTATATAAAGTATTTAAGGTTTCTTAAACAATTAGAAATGAATATCGATTTTTTATTATAATATTGTTTAATTTTCGATAATCTTGACAGATTTGTATTTCTCCATCAGGTTTTGCTATTAATAATAATAGGGTTTTAGAGTGTAATTATCAAGGTACGGTTCAAGATTTATAATAAGATTGTAGTAAAGTCGTGGTAAAGTCGTAGTAAGATTACGGTAAAGTTATAGTAAAGTCATAATAAGGTTGTAATAAAGTTATATAACCAAAATATAGGTAAAGATTTATATTATACTATAAGAGTAGAAGAATTATAGAAGGAAAAGGCCCTACTTATAGGAAGTAGGGCGTGCTAGTGGTGGGGGCCTTAGGCACGAAAGGCAACTACGGAACATGTAGTTGGCGCTGTGACATCACCACTTCGAATCGCGATCTCGTTGAGAGCCTTAAATTTACTTCCATCAGTCTTAGATAGGCGTAAAACGCGGGCTAATACATCGTGAATAGCTCCTGGGTGATCGATTATAGATTGTAAAAAGGTCGAACTGGTGTGATCTGAAATGTACAATGATAAATGAGAAGGAAGAAAAGCTTGAGAAGCTGTAGTAATAAATTCTTGGGATTTTCTGAACACTAGGCTGAATTATAAGGCATTGAGGGGAATTAGTGATTCTATAACGTGGTTTATCATCGAGTGGGCCACTTCAAAATACACTAAAATTAGCCTTTTCATAATATTTATATTTTAATAATTAATCAATATTTTTTTAAAAAAGAAAAAAGATTTATTAATAAGAAAAAATTTCTTATAAAAATTTCTATT